>CM055268.1:78769375-78790362 GCA_029237695.1 Conchocele bisecta
TAACGCGCCATTTGATTGGATAACGAAAAGTGTAATTAAATTATTTTGACACGTCATTTTCCTGCGATGTGTCAAAATAGTCGGATAACTTCGCACTTTATCCACTACGACACTTACCGTCACGCTATTATTGGATGACACATATGTGATGAGGTAGTATCTCACTGGGCTGCGACAGCTCGAGACTAGTTGGAGACACACAATTGCTAGAAAATATGCGAATTAGCGACAAGTTTCACTTGGAATCAGACTGAATTGGTGTCGCACGAACTCCCAGCGAAATTTGGGACAAAATGCACAGGGAGTTCGCATACATGTCGCGCGAATGTCGACAGTTCACGCCTGTCTCGCGCCCGGAATGTCCGATTCTCATTGTTGTCTTCAATCATTCAAAATTTAGGTTCATAGGTCGCCAACCTCTCACAAAGTTGTCTCACATTTCTCAAACTTTCTGACTCACGGAAACTACATTGAGAAGGGTTCGAGATGGCTTCGAGACACCCGCGACGACTCTGCGACCACTTTTAGAAAAAAATTGTCGCGCAAACTTTTTGCGACTCACGCAAGGATATTTAGAACCCCTGCGAACGTTTCGAGATTTTCTGGAAACTCACTCGCGAATGCCGTTCGCAATTTGTCGCCAACAGTCGCAGCCCAGTGAGATACTAGCTTTAGCCAATGTACGTCGCACTAACAAACATATGTTTATTCGGCTATGTAAACATGCAAATTTCTCCGCCCAAACAGCTCGGTAATCTATCTGAGAATATTTGACGTTTTTCACAGGATATATAAATGTTCACTTGCATTGGCGGTTCAGGTCAAATACATTAATCTCAACAAACATTTTGGGACCAGTTGTTTTGTTATCGGTTAAAAAATACTGGTTTTATTGGTAAAAATGTTCGCGGGTAGATGCCCTGTTTCACACCTTTGTACGGATACGCGTAATTGGCGGGAGGTGTCATAAATTGTATGTTGGTAAACATATTTAAAAAAACAACAACAATGCACACAAACCACCAGATATACCGAAATAACACATAAAACGAAATATGAACCATTCTTCAAGAACCTATGCACGAGTACACACTTATAATAGACAACAACAAGGACAGATAGAGGTACACATGAACGCACAATCGCAAACGGTAGCCATTAATAGTTTACACCAGATCCAGCAGGGTGGATAAACTTGCTATCTGCTGATCGAAACACACAATGAGATATACTAATGAATACGAAGGAGACGCATAAGAAAAGATGAACTGCTGAAACCGTTCGCGAATAGCAGCATATCAGCAAAACATAAAGAAGAAGGTACACACAGGCTATCCTGTTTCACTCGCTATGGTAGTGTTTTTCAAACCTTCGAGATTCTCTCAGTATCTCCTCGATGATAGGCAAGAGCGGATACAGCGTTAGTATGTGTCTAGGGATGATGCTTGTTTTGTATTCGACGCACGTACGAACGCCCACAGTCAAGGTCACTGAGGACTTATGTTCACCTTCTTTCTAAAGCAAAAATGTTCTTTTTTCTTTTTTTCAATAACTCATGAACCGCTTCACATATTTTGATAATATTTGGCCACAATGTGTGTCTATGGATGCTGCTGTCTTTTGCATACGATCCACGTCCGACCGCAAAAAGGTCAAGGTCACTTATAACTTGATTTATTGTTATTACGGCTAGGGTATTAGCGATGCCAGTTCTTGTAAATCTTGGCAGTGCATTGCAAATGGAGACTAGTTTAATAATGGGAGTAATAGTAATTATTTAAGTAATGCGAGGCGACTGGATGTTGCACACGTTGCACACGTTTCACACGTTGCACAGTCTGATCAGATTCTGTCATCTTCGCCACGGATTGGCAACACTGAGAGAGAGAGAGAGAGTGAATATGGAGAGAGATAGAGAGAGAGAGATGATCATTCACTCCATAAAATATCCCCGTGTACCAATGTGGTGTACTAACCAGTTCCACACACCTATTCGTGCTTTTCCGAAATATATGTTAAATGATTGGCAATATGCTATACAATAAGCAAAGGAACACGTATTGTTAATAAAAAGTGTTTAAAGCAGCCACTGGGCGCCGCCACTTTGATAACCGTGTACCTGTTTGGCTCACACAAGGTACCCATGTACCAATCGTACGCCCATCCCCTTGCAATAGTGATAGCATAACAAGTGAGACAATTCAATATGTGACCCGCCAAGGGAATAGGGACCTCTTTGATGGTCGTCGTTTAATACCGAATGCGTAAAAATACCATAATCTGAAACGTCTTCATTTTATTTAAGTCCCATAGTACAGTATATTTTTTCCATTAGTTATATAGATTTTTTTTCCAAATTCGTATGACATAAGTTTTAGACGTAATGTTCTCAACACGATGTCACATACCATACTCCCTGATTCTCCGAGCACACGTAATACAGTGAAATATGTCTAAACAGGACACCCGGGGAGGTCTCCATGGTGTCCGGTTTAGAGAGGGTTCACTTATATATTTTGCAATCATGAAAATTCATTATTAGATGCGTTACCAATAAACCTCTCAAAATGAGGTCACACATGTTATATCGGTGTCCGGTTTAGTTAGGTTCCACTGTATATAGCTCTGTAAGTTGGAACACTGACAGACAATGGCGACCTCATATAATAAACAGTGAAACCTGTCTAAATCGGACACCCTGGAGCTCCCCTTGGTGTCCGGCTTAGAGAGGCTTCACTGTACAACAGGATTTCGATCATTCCGTGCCATAGTTACGCGATCACGAACAAACGTTACCTCCTGAGATAAATGACCAAACAAAAACTCATCAAAAAGAAGATCATAGCTGTTTTTGTGGTGTTCGGTTTAGAGAGGTTCCACTGCACTATGCAAAATCCGACTATAGTCTGTTTCACGAAAGCTGCCAAAATTTTACGGCCATATAAACAATTCAAAAACAATCTTTTGTTCGATAATATTAAATTAAAGGAAAATTTAAGAATGAACCTTCTTTTTGTTTCGTAAAATTTGGTCAAATATTGGTCTTATTATGAAAAATTTATTTCTCTATGGGAATTTAACATGGGGGAAAAAGAGGTAGAGGAGTTGTGGGAGGAGTCAACAAACGAAAACATTTGGAAGTTGACTCCGAAACCTAGCTAGATAATTTGGAAATGATCTAACTAAGAAAACAAGTTAAATTTTAAAAATTGGTCCAGTATTTCTGAAATTCTAAAAAATTTCCCCATGTTAAATCCCCATAGACATCTTCACAGAGTGAATATGTCTATGGGGATTTAACATGGGGAAATTGTTTTTTCGCAATAAAATCAATATTTGACAAAATTTCACGAAATAAAAAGAAGGCTCATTCTTAAATTTCCCGAAACATACTATAAGTTACCTTCATTGTATCAGCAGATGCAGCTTGCCTGCTAGTTGCGAACGGTAACACTTGCAAATTACTCCCGTACCATCCGTAGCGCTGGCTACGGATGGTACGGGAGTAGATTGAAAGAGTTTCAGTTCGCAACTACTTGCCTGCTAACGCGGCTGTTAGCATAATCATGTAGTATACGACGTCATGTTTTTACAGACGTTTTACCACAGGTATTTGAACAGATGGTCGGTATGTTAGTGTCATGTATGGATATTTGGGTGGATTATTGGCAGATTTGGGTTGATTTCATTCGTTATGGGTAATTTACATAGTTGTGTGCAACTACTAATGCTCAATCATTACTCACGATAGAAATCGTCATTTATGTACACATTCACCGTTCCGAACTTTCGGGCCCCTTTCTTATTGTCAAAATACCAAAAATTACGCGGGAGGTGACGTAAACGTTATGATGGTAACAATGCACCGAAACCATCAGAGATTCCGAAATAGCCCATAAAACACCGAAATATGAACTGTTCTTCAAGAACCTGTGGTTTGACGTCATGACAAAACGTCATTAATGTCCGTTAATGAGTTTTGATGTGCATGCATTTGGAGTTTAATTGCTTGTGTCGTAACATAAAAAACGATGTTTTTTTATAAAAGAATGGAGCTTTAGGAAACACCCCAAATCCGTAATGCTCACCCAACTGTTCCATATTCCCTTAGCAGGTAACATTATCTCTATTGCATTTAGTACTCATCTCTGCGGGCACTGTCTTAGAATTCGACACCAGGTGGCCGTTTCACTAAACTTCGTGTGAGTAAAAAGTTCAGAATAAACTTGGAAAAGTCGCGGGAATACTGGACGAAGGCCGGAAGGCCTCGTCCAATATTCCAGCTGCATATGCAGCCCATGTTCAATAAATGTAAATCCATCAATTGAAATTCCCAGACGTTCCTCACTTTGCACTTACGAACATTTTAATCGTACGAATTTTAGTGAAACGGCCCCCAGAATAGCTAGATTGTGATGTATATCTTCGGGAATGTGTGAATGCGAATATTTTGTAAATTGTTTGTGGCGCATATACATTCTGATTACTATTATGGATATATATGTCACTCGTTCTAAACAAACACTGTAGATCCTGATGAGACGGCTTGTTACAAGCCGTCTCATCTTGATCTACAGTGTTTGCAAATATGATCCATATGGTGTATGGGGATAAGTACACACCGAATGCGGAATAAGGAAATTACAGAGACATAATATTAGTCTGACGGTCATCCATCATTGTAAAAACACAATGCGCTTACTAATTGCTTGTCAATTAATTGTATATGGTAGATGATCGTATGAACACAGGGGCCGTGGAAGAACGAAAATGATTATCATTAAATGTACATGCCCACTCAGTAGGCACAACATGTTCTTTATATCAGATTTATCATCTGAGACATTTTCTTAAATAGAAACAAACTTAACGCTCGTATTAATTTCTTATAATTTCTGATGTCTTTCACGTAACTACTTCATATTTCACACATGCATTCCTCTGATCGTCATGAATCGTGTTGTGACCAATCCATTATCTTCGGGCCACACTAAACCCAAGTTCGAGACCACATACTGAGTGCTTTCAAACCCTTAACGCTCTGGTAAATGTCTAAACATATATGTTTGTTTTCACGTAACTTCTTCCTAGTTCACACATGCATTCCTATAATTGCCCTCCGATTACTATGTGCTTTCAAACTGTAACGCTCGGGTAAGTTATCATAATTCCGGCACAAAAATATTTACACAATTCCCTAACATTTGATTGGCCCGTAGCAAGTCTATGTCCAAAGTTTATATCCCAGTAAACTCCCACGCCGAACTATTTCCGTAACCGTGAGGCGCAGTTAAAATAATTCTTAAGAAAACGGAAAATAAACACATTTTTCTGATTTTATTTCAAATGCTGGAATTATAAGGAATGAATGGCCTTTTTGTGGAATTTATCGGGGATATAAACTTGGAACTTTTTCCAAGTTTATACCCCGATAAATTACACAAAAAAGCAATTCATTCCTATAATAATCTCAGGTGTTCCCTTACAAATAACAGTTTCATATTTCACTCATCGCTAAATAGGTTATTTGATGTGCATGGATATATATGCCACTCGTTCCTCCCCGCAACGATATTACGCTCCTAAAGTCGAGCAATATCGCCGCTACACAACTCTTTCACATACAAATCGTTCTACACAAACACTGTATATCCTGATGAGACGGCTTGTTACAAGCCGTCTCATCTGGATATACAGTGTTTGCAAATATGATCCACTGACGGTTTTCTATCTTACTATGACAAATCCACGATACACGATTTGTATTCTCAAATATGCCCACGTTTCGTTTTCTTTGGCTGCTAGCGGGGACATTTGTGTGCCGCCGGGTCTCATATCTAGTTTTTAAATAGTTATTATAATACATATAATAGAGAATATTACAAGAGCTATGTCATTTATTAAACGAATTCAATGATCTCTTAAAGGTACGTGCTCACTCAGTAGGCACAAAATGGTATTTATAGGAATTAAATAAGTGTATAATTTTGTCACTATGCCAACACTTCTACAAATTACGAGTGCCCGCTATACAGGTATAATCATTTAGTAATATTTATTTTACTGATAGTGACTCGCGGTGGTATGCAAATTAGGCATGATATTTTTATAGACGATCTATTTATAGATCGGCTATATATTGGTTATCCATTGGTTTGTGAAAAAGTTTGTAACCACCCTTTTCTCCTATATTCGGTAATCTACAAACGCGAAATGTGTTGTATCACTTCCAAATTACACCAACCGGATAATTTTTCATTTTTGGCCATTATCTCTGTTGAAAACTTTAATTATAGCGAAATAACACAATTTGGCTATAAATAAACGTTTTCACTACACGAGTTCGGTAAGCTAAAGTTAGGCGGTAAACTAAAGTTAGGCGGTTTGCCTTCTAGTCCAGGGGCAATTGTAGGTATATATAGAAGCGTCCGGCACCTCGTGTTAATTTATGGCACCCGGTGTTTTTATAAACTTGAATGTATAAGGTTTCCAAAAATCCGGTTGCCATTTTGTTAAACCAAGCTAAAGGTTATTTCAAGGTCATTGAACTTTATGCTTGACGGAAGTCGAAAATTACCAATATATGAGCCAATAGGTCATGGTCCTTAACTTGGAAATTGGTGCAAGTTGTTAAATAACATTTCTGATGGATATATTAAAGAATTTACGTAAACTACACTAATATTCAGTATATAATTGTCATATTTTCAAGATGGCCGCCAAAAATCGGATATTTATGAGATTTCGGTTGACTTGCTACGTATTTGTGTAATGCTAAGCGCCTTCACCTATATTCAAAGGTTAATTATTTCAACTGGAATAATATTGTTTACATTTGACTACCATAAGTATTGCTATGATCTGATATTAATAATAGCTAAATATAACTGGGAGAATTTGGTTGGGGAGGAAATCAACACTTCTCTCACTTTTCCCTGAGATTCCGTAACTACTAAAATGTGGACATATGTTGAACCCTGATTTGATCGGCTAATAACATCATGCTCTGCATGACTTTTCATTTAATTCTTTATACTAATTAAATGCGTCGCCTGAAAAAAATAATATTTTAGACAGATTATAAAGTATGATCATCGCGATTATCGCCCCTGATATCAGTCTGGAAATTTACGTGTGATATAATGTATAATAATGCCAATGAATACGTGGGGTAATGGTGAAATAATGTTTTATTTTGCCAGAAATTGTCATATCTACAGAAAATACAAAACTAGCTGATTTAATTCCTGTAAAGAACATGTTGTACCTACTGAGTGCGCATGTAACTTTAAAAACTAGGGTTATGTCAAGTTTCTTATGAAATCAGTCTATTGATATGTATTAAATATCATATTAAATAAATCAAAATAGTGAATTTAATGTATAATCACCACAAGTTCCTGAATAACGGTTCATATTTCGGGAGTTTATGGGTTATTGCGGTATAGCTGGTGGTTTGGGTGCATTGTTACCAACATACAGTTTACGTCACCTCCCGCGAATTACACGTATAACTAGAAGTACATGTTTTTTGTGTGTATGTTGACACTATGAAATGTGTCCGACTGTTCGGAAAGGTGTAGGTGTAGATAATTGACTATGTCTGTCGTGTGTAATTATTGAGCATTAGTAGTAGCACAAAGCTATGTAAATTACACAAAACCAACGAAATATACCCAAATCTAACCAAATTACCCATATGACACCAACATACTGATCATCTATAGCTGATTTCACCAACATTGCTAAGTATACTTATCTAGCAAAGTATACTTTGAGGGAGTAATCATTTATTTTTCTTGAAATGCATTATTTCATATAGAACTAACAACTGCATATATTTGATGAATAAAAGTATGCAGATTTATTATACTGAATTTATTACATTATCACAGCCAAAAAGGCTGTGATAATGTAATAAATTCAGTATAATAAATAGAGGATATTCATATGTTTGCAAAGAATATGACATATATGTTCATCGAGTGTTGTGGAATGTCCATATTTCACGAGTGCCGTTGCACGACTGAAATATGGACATTTCACACCACGAGATGAACATATATGTCATATTCGTTGCGAAAATATTAAGATTCTATTTATTATATACCGCTCCATGGAAATTAGCAGTTTGTTAGACTGTGTACGGTAATGAATGCGTATTTGCAGCCTATTTGCAGTCCGGCACTACAGGTGCGCGTTATGGTTATAGATAGCGGAAGTAGTCGTATTTTCACCGGAAGATGTTTATTTCATCGATGAGAACATATGACTTTTATTTACATCATATAACTATGTATTTCATGGGAAGGTACAGGGTGATTCAAAAAAACTTGTCCCCACTTCAAATGAACATCTTAAGCCATACTCAAATTATATACGTTTACTCTATATATCAAAATAACAAACAATTATTCACCTTTTCAGTCACTACACAAATCCTCGGAATCAATTATGTTTTTCTTGTTTAAATGACATGTTCTATATGTCCGCCCTTCTGCCGGATAACCAGTCCAAGCCTTTTTCTGAAGTGGCCGATGACCGCATTGCAAGTCTCCGAGCTTATCTTCTTCGTCTCTCGCGCAATGGCTGTCTTCAACTCCTTTAGATTTGTTGGTCTGGGAGAATATACTCTCTCCTTAAGGTGACCCCAGATAAAGAAGTCCAATGGGCTGAGGTCTGGTGAGCGTGGGGGCCATTCAATAAGTGTTTTGAGCGATATTACTTTGTTGTCAAACGAATTGTCAATCCAACTGATCGCGTCAGACGCGGTATGTGGTGCAGCGCCGTCTTGCTGAAACCATACATCAGATGTATCGTATCCTCTTCTGGTCAATTCTGGAACAAATTTTCCTTGCAGAATATGAAGGTACCTGTCTGTTGACACAGTTTGGATTTCGCCTTGCTCTTCGAAGAAATAAGGTCCAATAACGCCCTTGCTGCTCAGTGCGGCCCATGCGGTTACCATCGCGCTGTGAAGTGACTTCTCCTCGTAAATGTCTGGTTTATTTGCACTCCCAAAACGTTGATTCTGTGTGTTGACTGCGGCATCAATGTGGAAGTGTGCTTCATCGGAGAACCAAATATTGTCAATGATTTCTGGATTTTCAATAGCCCAGTTAGCAAATTCCATTCTCCTGTCAACGTCTTCTTCCTTTAAGTGCTGCATGACTGAGATTTTATATAGTTTGAGTCAAGTCGTACTTCAATATTCTTTGGACTGATGAATAACTTGGAGTGTTTGTGAGATCCCTCAATACATTCCTGATTGACTTTCTCGGTGTCTCTTCTATTACTTTCCTCACGTTTTCAATGTTTTCGTTTGAACGTCCATTTCTTTCTCTACCACTGTTTCCCTTCCATCTCCCGTGAACACTTCACGATTCTTCAAATCTCTTGACTATTCTATATATCTGCTTCCGTGACAAGTATTCTCTGTCTGAATACTTCTTCATCATCTTTCTGACAATATTAGGTGAGTTTCCGCATTCATAATACAACTTTACAACTTCTGCTGAGAAATCCATTTTCAAATGTTGATGACATCATACACTAAACTTGATGACGTCATACACATGAAATTATGACGTCATCAGTTTTTGTTCATAATATTAGCAAAATGGTGTTGAGTTGCATTAATTAATAAGCCATATTTTGATTCTCTATCACTCTTAGAAAGCAAAATATGATTATTTGATAAAATATAATAAAAATGAATAAATTTATCCTAAAATTGAAAATTTCTCCCTCAAAGTATACTTTGCAATGTTGGTGAAGTCGGCTACCGTTCAAACACCTGTGATATTCACAGCATTAGACATTCGAGTTGTTCTATTACATATCACGTTTTCTGTCGCGGTCTCGTGTACACATACACCACCGCCCGCGCTAATCTTGCCAATATTTATCAATTGTTTTATTTCAAATTACTTGAATAGTGTGCTTTAAATCAAGCAGATTGGTCGGATGCAATGGCTCCATGTAAAATCTATGGAAATCTAAAATAAAAACATGCTAATAAAACAATAGCGACTGACATAAATAAGCCATATGAATGTTATCTGTAAGTCATTAAACAGATACTGCTACCAAAACAAAATGCGCACACACCTGTAATGTGCTAATAATATACCAATGTTGATGTAGGACATGTATACTTACGTCTCTAGGTGTGTAGAAGCCAAATATTGTACAATGTCATGTAAACACACACATGTGCTTCTTATTTCCTAACTACAACATATGGTGTGATGTCCTTGCTGGCAGCATCTGCATAACGACTTATTGGATAAATATATATGAGCTATTGGTGTAAGTAGTTGTCGTTTTATCAGTAGGTAACATGTTTACATGTGGCCACAAGAAGGGCACAACAACCTTAAGGCCGGCGGTTGTGTACTAGTATCATAAGATTTGAATATACTGCGTATTTACACACAGGCGTTTGAACAGATGGTCAGTATGTTGGTGTCGTATGGGTAGTTGGGGGAGGATTTGGGGTAAATTTGGGTGGATTTCGTTGGTTTAGGGTAATTTGCATAGTTTTGTGCAACTAATAAATAAATGCTCGATCACTACACACGACAAAAATCGGCATTTATCTACACATTCACCGTTCCTAACGTCCGGAACCATTTTATACTGTCAAAATACCAACAAAGGAACACAGAAATGAAACCGTTTTCAATATTTGGTCAATACTATTTCCAAATGCGGGTTCCATCGATACAGACATATATCAATCTGCTGATGCCGATAGAATACGCGAACCTGCATTTATCTGTTCCTACATTTAAGACATTAATATCCATACAATTGTGAGATTTTCTGGCGAGCAATTTCAGCGGAGATTACACTCACCATTTGATTGATAGCCATTTCCCGCTATGTGTCAAAATCTACTACAACATCCTACTTCACACTGTTATTAGATGACACGTGTGTGTCAGCCAATGAAAGTCGCCATGTAAAGCGGTTAATACGGCTGTGTAACCAAATTTCTCCGCATAAAGAGCTCGACCATCTGTTCGAGAATAGTTGACGTTTTACAGACGATATATAAATGTTTGACTTGCATTGGCGGTTCATTACTCCAAACCTACACTTGGGACCAGTTTTATTCTTATCGGATAACACATAATGATTTTATTGGTTAAACACGTACACTGTTAGAAGCTCCTTTTCTCACCTTTCTTCAAGAACCTGTGTGTTTACACTGAAAATGTCAATTGTACGCAATCATGCAAGATCCCCACTGTAATAATAATATGTATTTGGAGAACGGGGGGTGGGGGGGTGTCTAATTGCGAAGGTAACTCTTGCAATCTACTCCCGTACCGCCCGTTGCAAGCGTTACCGTTCGCAACTAGAGGGTTGTCCTATTTTCGAGCTCTTCTAAATGCTCTTTCCTGTGTTTTACGGCAATTAAATTTTAAATTCAGACTCCAACTGGTGTTAAACTGTGATATATGTAAACTCCGTGGCTGAATGGGGTGGGGGGGGGGAGGAATTTGCAACCCCGGAACCCCCATCCAGATCCGCCCCTAAACGATACTTCACAAACATTCTAAACATTGTTAAACTAGAATATGGATGCCAGATACCTGAATGTAAACACCAATTCCTTGATAAATGCCTTGGGCTGAAACTGGAAGATAGAGAATAGTAGGTTAGTGCCGTGAATGGGAAAGAATATCTGCCGCGCCAGATATTTTTTTCCCATTCATGGTACTAACCTACTATTCTATTTATCCCGTCAACACCTACAAATGGCTTTACAATGCAATACAAATAACCCCAGCCACCACACATATTCATACAAAGTGATTAGGTCGTATTGACAGGATATCAAAAATAAATGTTTCACGGCACCGTGTTTCACGGCACATACGCTCTGTGTTGATGGAATAAAGTGAGTGCATGATTTATGAAGTATCGTTAAACATATGCAATAAAGGAAATTAGATAAGTAGATAAGATAAGTATACTTTGCAATTTTGGAGAAATCGTCCTAACCACACGCGAAATTACGTATATAATGTTAGGTCCATCTTAATATCGCCACAGATGCGGTCCAGGGGGGCAGTTTCACTAAACTTCGTACGACTAAAATGTTCGTAAGTGCACAATTATGATTGAATTTCACATTAACAATGTTTTCTTGTAAACAATTATTGGATTTACATGTATTGAACATATGCTGCATATGCAGCCTATGCTCAATAAATGTAAATCCATAAATTGAAAGTTACCGACCATCCTAACTTTGCACTTACGAACATGTTAGTCGTACGAAGCTTAGTGAAACCCCGGGTTCGATGCTTGATCTGGGAAGTATGCGAGATGGCATGGTGGTTGCCAGATGGACAACTCGAACTCGAACGCAAATCTATAACTCATCTATAATTTCATCTTGACCTTGACACGGGGCTAGCAGGGATGGGCAATACAATGACAATATGGATAAAAAAGAAACATGTATATGAAGTTTCAAGCCTATCCGACTTATGGCACCGTTACAGAATAAGTAGGTAACCAAGAACGTTAACGCAAATCTCGGACAGAGTGACGATCAGACGGACAAGGTGGTGACTTTATCCCATCAACACAGTGCGTATGTGCCGTGAAACACGGTGCCGTGAAACATTTTGGATATCCTGTCAATACGACCTAATCACTGAGTATGAATATGTGCGGTGGATGGGATTATTTTGGTTTGCATTTTAAAGCCATTAGTAGGTGATTACGGGATAAATAGAATAGTAGATTAGTGCCGTGAATGGGAAAAATATCTGGCGCGGTTCGGAAACGGGATGTGCTCGGCAGAGCCTCGCTCATCCCGTTTCCTAAGCCTTGCCAGATATTTTTTCTCATTCACGGCACTAACCTACTATTCTCTATATACGTCTTTTTTCGGGTACATACATTGTAAATAGCCAATGAGTGTGTCCCACCGAAATGACCAACATATGCAAGAGACGCTCCATACATGTATCATACTCCCCTGACCGTGTAAACCATCAAACAGTGCCTACATGCATTTTAGGAATTAATGGCTTTTTGTGGAATTTATCGGGGTATAAACTTAGAAAAGTCGCTGGAATACTGGACGAAGTTTATATCCTCGATAAATTCCACAAAAAGGCTTTTCATTCCTTATAATTCCAGCATTTGAAATAAATTCATCAAGAAAATGTGTTTATTTTCCATTTTCTTAAGAATTATTTTAACTGCGCCTGACGGTTGCGGAAAGTAGTTCGGCGTGGAGTTTACTGGGATATAAATTTTGGACAGAGACTTGCTACGGGCCAATCAAATGTTAGGGAATTGTGTAAATATGTTTGTGCTGGAATTATCAGGCTGTATTAGTCTTAATTACCCGTATACATTTTCTAGGTAAGAGATCGATTGTTGATTTGAGTAATATATATGCATGTCTTAAAAATTCTACTTGGTGGAATTTTGGAAAACTGGGCACGAACTTGTTTATCAAAATGGCCGCCTAATGATAATGAAGTAACAATATATGTACATATGATTTCAATATACGATGGTGAAATAATGATTTAATGTATGTAATGCTGTTCTGATGTAAGTTTTATGTATTTTCATTATGGAAAGTAATTTTGATATGGTTAGTTTCTGAAATTCAAAATGGCCGCCTTCCGCCACAATGCAAAACGTTCGCATGGTCGTACCTCGAACCAAATTGTATTACAATGTTAATTGATGTGTCATTTCTCACTAATTTACTGATTCTCAAGTGACTGAATGAGATTTTAGGGCTGTTTGAGGTCCACGCCACCAGCAATCCAAGATGGCCACCAATTATAACCAAGTAACATTGTGTGTCCAAAAATAAATCCGAATCTATGTCACATCGAGTACAGTCGTTTCTGTCAAAATGTTCCGGGTTTATACGTGTACAAAGTGTTGTGCGTTGCGTATCCGTGGAGTTTCCGTTAGTTGCATTTCAAACCGTGTGTCGTCTACGTGTAATACGTTTTCGGCCATGCGTTGCGTTTCCCCACTCTTGCGCATGCCCGAAAGTCGAACAAATCGTGTTCAACGCATTGAGTTTCAAAAGCGTGTAATCCGTGTACAACGGTTGTAAACGTATACAACGGTTGTAAACAACGCAATGAGTTTCAAAAGCGTGTAATCAGTGTACAACAGTTGTAAACGTATACAATAGTTGTAAACGTATACAACGCTAAGGTAAACCGTTTAAACGATTTAACGCTTTCTTTGACGAACGGTTACACGCTTTTACATGTACAAATGACCGTACAGATGAAACCGTGTTATATGTATAACACGTTTCCACGGGTTTTAACGCATTACACGTGTTGGTATGCCAACCGTGTATCGCGTAGAATGCGCATGCTCAGATTATTCTTCGTGTGTGTATATATACTTCTATACTCACTGCAGGGCTTCTACAATTTTCAGTTTTCCGGTTCTGGACCGATTTTTGAACTCTCAGACCGATTGAGATTTGAAAACTAGTCTTAAAATTCGGTCCGAGAAAAATTGCCAGTCGGCTGCTATTTTGCTATAAACCTTGTAAAGTTACCGGTTTTGACCACCAAGTAATTTATGACACATATCCGCGGGCCATATCCGTGTTAAACCAGTGTGCAGCTCGCTGTGTATTCAGTTTCTCTAAATATCGATTTTTTCTTAACACACGCGTGGGACAGGTGCATAGCGGATTAGTGACTGAAATAGACTGGCTTCAGCGTAAAGATACGAGAGTTCCTAGACTCGCCATTTCTGATAATGTTAAAATAAAATAAAGAAACCATGCACTGTGTTTATCTGTGTTCGTAATATTTAACCCCAAATAACTGACACGGACTATCGGCCCGGGCTATTCCATATTAAGTTAGGAACTGTTACATTACGCTGTATTAGGGGTCATGTTTGTGTATATAAAATGTACATGTACGTAGGAATGCCGCAGATCCTGATGAGCCGGCTCACGTGATCTACAATTCGGAAACATTTTGATAAATGACAAGGTACATCTGTCGTGTTAAAAGCGTGACTCATTAGGCATCAGGGATTATGGATCAATTGAAGTGCTAAATCACACCGCCGATGTACTTTGAACTCGATCTGAGGGTATGTATTCGCGATATTTTAAAAGGGACGAAACAAGGACGGCTCGAAGCGATCGAGGCCGAACAGGTATTCGCGTTAAAACGTGTAACCGTTGTACACGTTTCAACGTTTTCATATAGCTACACGCTTCCAGGTAAAGCGTTGTACACGTTTCAACTCTTTCACCTCGCTACATATGTATACGCCAAAACGTGTTATACGCCTTGAAGCTAAACGTATTACACGCTTTAAAACTAAATGGTTTGACAATGTGTATTACACGTGTACGAACCGTATTATACGTTTAAACAACGTATACAACGTTTTTAAACTAAACGGTTTGACAATGTGTATTACACGTGTACGAACCGTATTATACGTTTAAACAACGTATACAACGCTACAGCAAACCGTTGCGTTCGCGTTGCGTTCTCGTTGAGTTTGCAAGTGTTGTATACGGTGGAACAAAAACGGAGACTGCACTGTAATAGTATAATTGTTTAAGTCACAGTGTAATTGTTGTCTATTTAATTAACTACAGTTTTGTCTCTGTCGGAAGTATTTGTCACCAGAAGTCCAATGAAATAGGAGTCCATAATAATCAAACGTAGTCCGCTATCGATTATAACTGAAATATATGAAATAGATAGTGATGTGAAATAGATTAGTCGCCGGACATCGGAATTGTCCTCGCCGTGATGGCTGTAAGTATATTACGCTTTCTACATTTGGGCGTTTCTGATGCTTTGATAATATTCTGTACCGTTGTGTCTCTGCTATGTGTTGGCTTTATACATGTACATATGGACCCTGCCTATAACAAAACATGTGACTGGTCTCAATCTTCAAAATAGTGTATGTTGACTGGTCAACCTCTCCTAGTGTTCCATTCCAGTATTATGTTATGAAGATACGTTCCAGCATCTTGATGATGGGGTTAGTTACATTGGCAGATATTCATGACATTATATGCATGTTCCGCTGGGTTAAAGTACTTCTCACATGCACGAGGCAAACTCTTGAGAGGTTCTAGTGCAGGATTTTAATGAGTAAGTAGCCTATTTCATCAAACTTGCAAAGTATACTTATCTAGCAAAGTATTCTTTGAGGGAGTAATCCTTTATTTTTCCTGAAATTCATTATTTCATATAGAACTAACGACTGCATATATTTGATGATTAAAAGTATGCAGAATTATTATACTGATTTCATTACATTATCACAGCCAAAATGTGTACTGCCTTGCGGTACAAGCCGGCTTTTATAGCGACGTGGTTCGCCTTACACACAATCGGCCTGGGTTCGACCTCACCTGCCGTCAAAATAGTTTTCACATTCCCATCCTACTACATGTACCTTACTATACACAAGGTAACAACTTCGTTAATGGCACTATTCTTAATTTAGACTGGCATTATGTTTCTATGGTTAACATATCCACTGTCACTCCTGCTTGATTTAACATTTATTATATAATATTGAACACATCGACAAACAAGAATACACACTGTACTGTGCAAATCGAGAGTCTGGTCTAAGCCGTATTGTATGACATTTCTGAAGACCGGATGCACAAAACGCTCACTGCTCTTCATTACTTAATGTGTGTGATTGAAATATACCTTCATTCATGTCGTGCATGATACATTCGCCATAGACAATTGGAATTGATATGACGCCTATACTAATGAATGTCGCCCTGCTTCTATTGAACAAATCTGCATCGGAGTAAGTTTTGCGTTTGTCCAGTTTCATGACATCATCTAATTGCTTATCTGTTGTTCTCGTATTGTACAGGGTGTCTCATAATGCATTATACCATGCCATACCACAATAAAATCCCCGTCAAGACTGAAGCAGTTGCAGCGAACATGCCATGTTATAATGCACATATTGTTTTGATTCTCTGATATATAACAATTACAAGTTATATATGATGCCTGAACATTGTAAATGTTCATCTTAATAGTAGTTGTTCCGGATGTTGTCTATTTTGTGTGAGGATGACATCGCTTCGTTGTTTAATCCTTTGAACCCGAAAGCCCGCTATAGCGGTTTATGCAAACAGTGCAGATCCAGATGAGCAGGCTCGTAACGAGCCGTCTCATAAGGATCTGCACTGTTTGAAAGTAATTTTCAATTTTTTGAGAACAAACACACCTCTTTTCATAAATAGACGAATCTGAAAATCATTTTGTGACTATTGGATTGGTCGGAACTTTGTCATATCACAGTCCATTCCAGTTCCTTAGGGTTGAAATGGTTAAACATCCCATCACATATTCACATGTCTTCATGGATATCTTCTATGGATAGCAATTAACGGTTCAACTACATGTATCTATCAGAATATTACAAGGATATAGTCTACAAACCTAAATAAAATACTATAGATGAACTTAATGTGGCTATCAGTAGTGATTGCCAAGACAGTATACACTAAAAATAGCACCAGTTTGATAATTATATCCATGTTTACAATTATTGACTTAGATGCCTGGTAACTCGTTCCTTTCTCTTAACACCTTTCATGTAGTGGCTAAATCCCACCATTCGCCCTCGTGAGTCAAGCAAGTTTTTGCATTACAACCATATACAGGAATTCCGCTGGCGATCGCCACTTTCGCAATTGACGATAAAAATAAACAATTGGCGATACATGTACAAAATTACAATTTAAAAACAAAAAATATTGATAATTTATTTTTTCGAAAATTGTAATTTTGTATCGCCAATTGTTTATTTTTATCCTATTGGTTATTCCTTTTTTTCTTTTTTTTTGAAATGGCGATTTTCTTATTTTTCCCAGCGGAATCCCTGCATATACATTTTATTATGGTTGACTCTGGTGGCGATCTTGTATTTCTAAGGAGCTAGATCTCAAACAACATTTAAATCCCTTAGTCAGTTAACAGTGAAATTTGGAATGTGACACCTCATTTAACCTTCTGACCAAACGTGTTTCAAATTAAGTTTCACATGATTTCTATCTTGAATTTTAGTAATTAGGCAACACTTAAATTATTTGTGTTAATGATAAGCAATACAACATATATAATAACAACATTTACTAATTGAATTAGTATGTGCTATATTGAAATAATATGGGTATTTCATGTTCGCTGACTACTGTTTGGTGGTCATTTTTCAAAATGGCCGCCAAATGTTTGTGCCCAGTTTTTCAAAGTTCTACCTAGTAGAAGTGTTAAGTTATAAATATCGGTTACTCGAATAAAAAGTGAAAGTCTCTTAACTGGTATATGTATACGAGTCTTAGGGTTAGGGCCATGACTATATTAACCGCAGTATGTTAGTTGTTCGGTTAAAGCAATCGGTAACGAGCGCGCTTCTCACCAATGTGGCCCTTGTTCGATCCTCCTCGACCGGGGCAGTATGTGAGATGGCATAGTGGTCGCCATACCGAGCAAGTGGTTTTCCTCCGGGTATTCCGGTTTCCTCTTACATTCAGCATCACCGTTTATTTCTATGCGAGGTGTATTCCATAAATCATAACGTTATATAAGGCATGTCACTATTCGACATACGAGTGATATACATTCATCGTGAGGTGTTTGACATGTATGGAGAGGGTCAAATGTGTTGCTGTAGCAGATTTCATCAAAATTGCAAAGTATGCTTTTCTAGCAAAGTATACTTTGAGGGAGAAATTTTCAATTTTAGGATAAATTTATTAATTTTTATTATATTGAATTTATTACATTGTCAAAGCCATTTTGGCTGTGATAATGTAATTGATTCAGTATAATAAGTCCGCATACGTTTAATCATCAAATATATGCAGTCGTTAGTTCTATATGAAATAATGCATTTCAGGAAAAATAAATGATTACTCCCTAAAAGTATATTTACTAGAAAAGTTTACTTTGCAATGTTGGTGAAATCGGCTACAGAACAATTTGTAGGTGGGTAGCTAGAGTTCGTGCTGTGCAGCAGCAATGTAAAGATGCTGCTCGCACAATTCGTCCAACAACAACTACGACCAAAAGTAACATTGACAAAAATCCGCAATATCCTTAACTAGATGGCCGCGGCCTGCATGTCGAGCCTTGTGGCGAGGCATGGACACTAAAAAAAAGATATAGTATAACGAAAAACTTTTACCAAAAACTTCAAAGTAATTTGACCTTGACATTGGGCACAGGGGCCGCACGGGAGGGGGGTAGAATGAAAATATAGATGATGATAAACACCCATGTGAAGTTTCAAGGTAATGGGCAAAGCAGTTGCAGATATATAGTATAACAAAAAACTTTAACCAAAAAACTTAACCAAAAAACTTAACCAAAAACTTTAACCAAAAAACTTAACCAAAAACTTCAAAATAATTTGACCTTGACATTGGGCACAGGGGCCGCTCGGGAGGAGGGTAGAATGAAAATATAGATGATGATAAACACCCATGTGAAGTTTCAAGGTAATGGGCTAAGCAGTTGCAGAGATATAGTATAACGAAAAACTTTAACCAAAAAACTTAACCAAAAAACTTAACTTTAACCAAAGAACTCAACCAAAAACTTTAACCAAAAAACTTAACCAAACAACTTAACCAAAAACTTTAACAGGACACACGTATGTACACGTACGTACGTACGTACGCCAAAGTGCCGACTATATCGCGCTTTCCGAAAGCGGGCGCGACAAAAACTTAACCAAAAACTTTAAACAAAAAACTTAACCAAAAACTTCAAAGTAATTTGACCATAACATTGGGCACAGGGGCCGCACGGAAGGGGGTAGAATGAAAATATAGATGATGATAAACACCCATGTGAAGTTTCAAGGTAATGGGCAAAGCAGTTGCAGAGATATAGTATAACGAAAAACTTTAACCTAAAAACGTAACCAAAAACTTTAACCAAAAACTTCAAAGTAATTTGACCTTGACATTGGGCACAGGGGCAGCACGGGAGGGGGGTAGAATGAAAATATAGATGATGATAAACACCCATGTGAAGTTTCAAGGTAATGGGCAAAGCAGTTGCAGAGATATAATATAACGAAAAACTTTAACCAAAAAACTTAACCAAAAACCTTAACCAAAAACCTTAACCAAAAACTTTAACCAAAAAACTTAACCAAAAAACTTAACCAAAAACTTTAACCAAAGAACTTAATCAAAAACTTCAAAGTAATTTGACATTGGGCACAGGGGCCGCACAGGAGGGGGTAGAATGAAAATATAGATGATGATAAACACCCATATGAAGTTTCAAGGTAATGCGCAAAGCAGTTGCAGAGATGTAGTATAACGAAAAACTTTAACCAAAAACTTTAACCAAAAACTTCAAAGTAATTTGACCTTGACATTGGGCACAGGGGCCGCACGGGAGGGGGGTAGAATGAAAATATAGATGATGATAAACACCCATGTGAAGTTTCAAGGTAATGGGCCAACGCAGTTGCAGAGATATAGTATAACGAAAAATTTTAACCAAAAACTTTAAAAAAAAAATTTAACCAAAAAACTTAACCAAAAACTTTAACCAAAGAACCTAACCAAAAACTTTAACCAAAAAACTTAACCAAACAACTTAACCAAAAAACTTAACCAAAAAACTTAACCAAAAACTTTAACCAAAGAACTTAACCAAAAACTTTAACCAAAAAACTTAACCAAACAACTTAACCAAACAACTGTACCAAACAACTTAACCAACAACTTTAACCGGACACACGTACGTACGTACGTACTAACGTAAAACTTAACCAAAAACTTTAACCAAAAAACTTAACCAAAAACTTTAACCAAAAACTTTAACCAAAACACTTAACCAAACAACTTAACCAAACAACTGAACCAAACAACTTAACCAAAAACTTCAACCGGACACACGTACGTACGTACGTACGTACTGACGTAC
>CM055268.1:78790862-78809473 GCA_029237695.1 Conchocele bisecta
ACATGTAATTTTGAAATGTTGAAGTTCAATATTGAACAAGATTCATAAGTTCAACAAAACCTTCCTTTGCGAATAACAAAATAGGAAACCAATATGTTGATGTGTCATTCATATACCTATGAATATGTATCCCCAATAAAATGAGACAAACTATACATTTTGTAACAAACACAGTACTATTATATTTGTGATCAGTTTAAAACAAGGTCACTGTTTGCCGTATAGTCAGCATGCCTCTAGTGAAGAACTTATAATCTTGCTCAGATTTTACAAGTGTGCAAGCAGAGCATGAGCTACGCTGGTCACAAATATAATAAGCCTGACTTTGTAAGACTGAAATGGGTTATACATCCTTTAACATGAGGATAAAGCAGATACAAATGTCTCTACGGGGCATGACTCCCATCTGCTGGTATACTTATATTAGTATGATCAGTACCGCAACCCCATCATCGCAATGTTCATATGTATTTCTCTAAAATTATCAAACTGTATATAGATACCCCATGTTGCTCAAGTGTTAGTGATATATATCGATATGTCAATTATGTCAGGCGTGAGCCAACGGTAGATACGACATGACACAGTCAGCACATGGTGTTAGTTGAGAGTTGGTTTCGGAGGGGGACCAAGGCGACCATAACAACTTCCTCCACATTTGCATCTAGCTGTGCACACACGAACCTTCTTGTAGCAGGAACACCTTCCTGTGCAGCTTGAAATGCATCCACAAGTGACCAGCTCCATAAGTGACCAGGGCTTTAGCTGCTCGCAGGGGAGTCCATAAAGGCAACCAACCTGATACAGAACCAACCCATCCCCAAGAGCCTGGGCACGGCAAGACTTGTTCTGCCACAAGCGACTGTCCTGTCTCCATACATATCCAGCTTGGTAGGTTGTTCTCTTGATGTGCTCTGTCAGAGCTGCCTTGGTTGGGGGTAGGTACTCGAACGTGCGAGATGACTGTGCGAATATCTGCTGGCTAGCTTTGTTGATATCCGTCTTGAGTGCAAAAGACCGAGAATAGTGAGACGACGAAATTCTCAATGACATTGATATCCTCTGAAGACAGTGTGAGAGGTCTTTCCAGCAGGTGGCATAACGCGGTGGTGAGCTCTGGTCGTGTGCTCCACTTCACATACGCCGATTTCTTGCCCGTGCCGGAAAAGAAGGATGTGTTGTCGGACCCGGTCATAGCATGGAATGCGGGGAGAGCGTGTGCCTTAGCGGGAGACATGGTGCTGCAGATGTCATGGATGGAAATGTATCTCAACTTCTTGCCCATACCAAACGACACCCATATTTTCTCCGCACCAATCTCGGTGAATAAGGCGATCCCGAGGACAACAACGTCAGTGTCGTTTGCAATGATCAGTATGCGCTTGTAGCCCTGTGTTACTGCATTTGCTGCATGCAACATAACTCTGGTATCATACTCTTCGTGGTTGCATGGACTGAGGGGATACTCCGTTCGAATTACCGGGTCATAATCAGATGGTGCAGGATTCTGGCGGACGTTCTCTTCCCAAGTTGTAATAACGACACTCCCCTCGTTGAAGATCAACTGTGCAATCACACCTGATAGATACTGAAACAGTTCCACCTTTTTGGTTTCGTTGCGCAGATGATAGCTATTCCAGTTCTTCGGCATCTTCCCATTCCCATCATTTGGTAATCGCTGCCGAACTCCTGCTCCCCTTGTCTCTCTGGCTGTCGCTTTCAGGCTGTCTGGTAGATACCGGTCCCAGATGATGTCAACACGTTGAGCCGTGGTCAGGTGCTTTTCAATGAAGGGAATTACCTTCTGATCAGCATAATCACGGAATGTTTTGATGCTTGTGTCCTGTCTCAGGATATGCACCATCAATTAGCTTCACATCAGCCTCATCAATGTCGGATGGCGAGTCTCCTTCTAAACACAGGCACTAGATCGGACTTTTGCCCACTTCGCATATGGCCGTGTTTTGATAAGGATGGTGGGGCATCAGCATTCTCGACTTCAAACATGCGGTCGGTATTGCCTTCCCTGACTTGCAAAGCGATGTATAGTTGTCCTAGTAGGTGCAGGTCTTCTTTTGTGCTGTCGATACGTTTGCTTTTCGTTTTTTTTTTGTGACGATTGCACGGAAGAGGGATTTTGTTCATCTTGATTGGCTCATGGAAGGCGACTGCTTGAGATTCCAGGCGTTCCTTCACGAATGTTGCATGTTGTTTCTTTTCCTCTTCATGAGCACACATGATACTTTGGGCGACATCCACTGACATGACTTATTTGGTGTTGATAATGATGAGTTCGTCGCTGTCTTCATCGAATGGATTTCCCGCCTTTTGGAATGCTGCGACGAGTTCCTTGGTGTCTGCTGTAAACCTCAGCTGGATGCTTGGACTCTGATCATGGTGTTTGGGAACACAGCCCTTGCGAGACTGCATACAAGCCTCAAACTCCGTGATGATCCGTGCATCTTCTGGCCCTGCGACAGACCAATCAGTGAATACGTACTCATCATTCAAATTGAGAGCACCACCATGCATCTTCAATTCCTTATTCTGTTGTTCATGGTTTTGGTCAAAACCAATCAGGGAGAATGGACTTTGCGTCTTGGCAATGGTGAAGAAGCCCTCTGCAAACTGCTTCTAGAGATCTGGGTGTTTGATCAGTAGGTTCAGCATATCACGCAAATGCACTGGGAGCCAACGAGCGTAATGGTAGTGATCGAGAATAAAAACACAATCTGCAATCTCGTCCAAGGACCTCTCGTACAGATCCCAGTCTCCAACACGAATAGAACGCACAAAACGCAACATGAGCATCTCCATGCCATAAGGCCGTCCCGTCCGTCCGGTCCGGTCCGTCCGGTCCGGTCCGTGTCCGTCCGTCCGTCCGTCCGTCCGTCCGTCCGGGCACACGAATTGGCAGTTACGTGACTATGTCACATAGGGATGGACTTGTTAAAGGTTAGGGTTAGTAACATAACTAATAGAAAAAACTAACGAATAATTTATTTATGTGACACTTATTCCGTTTATGTGACACCTTTTTAAAGAACAAATGGTCACATAAAACCGATCGTTAGAACGTCGTCCGTCCGTCCGTCCGTCCGTCCGGGCACACGAATTGGCAGTTACGTGACTATGTCACATAGGGATGGACTTGTTAAAGGTTAGGGTTAGTAACTAACTAATAGAAAAAACTAACGAATAATTTATTTATGACACTTATTCCGTTTATGTGACACCTTTTTAAAGAACAAATGGTCACATAAGTACCATTCGCGAGAACGTCCGTCCGTCTTACGAGAGCTACATTGTAGGTTGCTGTGTTGTGCTGAAACGCACACCGCCCTATTTAAGACACTTGATAAGTGTTTTTCAAATATAATTAACTAAGGCTAGCTCATTTGCATATATGCGATTTATTCCGTAAGAGAATCGTTAAGGAGAAAATAACGGAATAAGTTGCTACATTGTGAGGTTAACCCCACAGTGTAAATCAAAGTAACCACAATGTAATCTCTCGTAAGAACGTCCGTCCGTCCGTCCTCCGTCCGGGCACACGAATTGGCAGTTACGTGACCATGTCACATAGGGATGGACTTGTTAAAGGTTAGGGTTAGTAACATAACCCTCATTTTTGCACACGATTATGTACACTCTTTTTTGTGACACTTTTTTAAAGAGCAAATGGTCACATAAGTATCCATTCGCGAGAACGTCCGGTCCGTCCGTCCGTCCGTCCGTCCGTCCGTCCGTCCGTCCGTCCGGGCACACGAATTGGCAGTAACGTGACTATGTCACATAGGATGACTTGTTAAAGGTTAGGGTTAGTAACATAACTAATAGAAAAAACTAACGAATAATTTATTTATGTGACACTTATTCCGTTTATGTGACACCTTTTTAAAGAACAAATGGTCACATAAGTATCCATTCGCGAGAACGGTCCCCGTCGTCCGTCCCGTTTTTCCGTTCCGTCCGTCCGTCCGTCCGTCCGTCCGTCCGTACAAAAGTACCCAACAAATGCTCTCTCGTTTCCTGGGCAAGCTTTTTAGGGGTCTTATTGGGTAGGGTTTGGGTTAGTGTTGGGTATTTTTTATATAGTAAAACTCCAACAAGTATCCTACCGTAGGAACGTCCGTCCGTCCGTCTGTGCGTCTGTCACAAAACTTTAACGCTCGGGTAAATACTGCCAAAGCAGTAAGTGGGGCAACCGTGTTATGCACATTTTCTAGTTTTACACTCCACAGCTATGGAACCGGTTTCCATCTGGGATTTCAGCTTGAATTTGGATGTCTTGAGACATGTTTGCATCCCAAACATACCAACATCAATCATATAGGTGTCTCAAATGCCGTGATATGAAGGAAAAAACATGATTTTAATTAGCGACCATTTTGAAATTCAAGATGGCGGTCTCAATCAAATTATTCAATCCTCCTATTCATGTTCTTGTCGTGTATATTGGCCCTAAAAGCTGGTAAATTCACCAATGTTAGACATGTGCCCATATTTGTCGCAGTCCGAGATGTGAGCAAAATATATGTTCATGGTGGCCATCTTGAATTTATGCAAATGAAGCAAGTGACCAAGCACCAAGTACACTTAGCTCAACGATAGTGTGTATACAAACACCTGATTATAGCATTTTATATCAGTTAAGTAGTTAAACTAAGCAAAGATATGAAACAATATGTATATCTAAATCTGTAGCAAAACATTGACATTTGGCGGCCATCTTGGATTTTCATGCCAAGGACAAAGTCGATCTATTCATTTCACAGAAACAGAATCACTGACCCCAAAAACCTATGTCTAGGCACCAAGATCACCTTCCTAAGTCAATTCGTTCAGAAGTTATGTGATTTCTATCATTTTGGCGGCCACCTTGGCGGCAATTTTGGATTTATTCAAATTATTTAATTATCCAATTACATATTAAATTTTTCCAAAAGATATGTTGTGTCCTATAACCAACTTGTAGAATTTTAAACTACTTAAATATGTCACCAGAGAGCAACAGTATGACAAAGTATATATTTTTGGCGGCCATCTTGAAATTATGCTAATTAGGGGGCGTTACCGAGTCACAAACTGTGATCCCTATATCAGGATTTGATCAGTACCTATCAAAGATCATCTGTGCCAACTTTGGTGATTTCTGCCAAAGGTGCACATTATGTCCCTATATCGACCCTAAGGCAGCGTACCGTAATGCTATTGCAACCAGGATAGACCAGATCAGACAGTTCTGCTCTAAATGCACTGATTTATACGTCAGTAAGCTGTAATAAGGACATGATGTGAAGTATAATTTATTTCAATCACTGATGCTTTAGGTCAGCCTGTGGAATCCTACAGTCTGATTAGAGTCTACAGTGTTTATCATTAGTAATGTAATACTGTGAGTCTGCACAGGAAAATACTTGGCATAGTTGCTCTTTATTAAATTACCGCAGTTGGCCACGGGCAGTCCGAAGAGGGAAATTAAATGTTTGTTTTCTAATGGTAAATAACTGTGAATGAAGTCGATATTCACATGTATGGCTGTGAATATATATATCGTTTGGTACACTAGACATAGTGGCTGTTCATTAATGTGTTACATCGCATTCTCCGACATATGAATTCCATCAGCCCCCTTCTTCCAACTAGTGAAAATATCATGATTCATCATTGTAATTTACGAGGTTGTTTAGTATTGCCATGCAATCATAATAATGATTTCATATGCTTTACTGTGACTATTATGGAGACTATAACACGTTACACTCTGGTCAAAACACCGTTGGTGTTTTGTAGTCAGTCAGCCAGCCAGCCAGGCAACCAGCGACGGCACTATCGGGTGTTATTGCGTAGAACCAGTACGCTGCACCGATACTATTATGGGGTCCACTACACGACACCGTGTACCAGCGGGGGCTCTGCTCCGTGTGGAACAGGGCGTATCGAGCGGGGGTTATTATTCCGGTGACGTCATTCCGTCCAATGACGAGATGAATCTCAAAGGAAGTCCACCCATGTGAAGTATTCACCCCATCCGCCCAAGTAGTCGATACCATTTTAATATAACTTAACGACGTCATATAACGTCACCGTCATCATGGCGGGAACCTGAGTTGGATGATAGAAACATTAAGTTCGTATCTTGAACGTGATGAACATTGTTATACGATACTTACCTGTTCCAGAATCGTGACTATGCCTTGGTTGTGTGTTTGTGCAAAGGTGAACCGTGGAGAGGAAGTTGTCCGTACTGTCTTGAATATTAATTATTTGTGTATATCATTATTTATAAATACATCATCATTGTAACTATATACCTAGTTGTGTCTTTCCACAACGTGCTTGGTGTTCCGACACAACAATGAACTATCCCACCAGTGTCACCCTGGTATGACATACGCTTTATACACAAAGCTTATCTGGAGACCTGCAAATACATAGTCATTGTGATAAACCAGTACAAATATTGGGATAGTCTTTATTATGGGCAACCCTTTTTTATATGTGTTTGCCTAGGGCATATGTGTGACTTTGGACTTCTGGGGCCCATTTCACTAAACTTCGTACGACTGAAATGTTCGTAAGTGAACATTTAGGATCGTCTGTTAATCTCAATTATTTGATTTACATTTATTCAGCATAGGCTGCATATGCAGCCTATGTTCAATAAATGTGAATCCAATAATTGTTGACAAGAACACATTGTTAACATGAAATTTACAGACTTTCATAATTTTGCACTTATGAACATTTTAAAAACGAAGTTTAGTAAAACGGGCCCCAGTACTAGGGATTGTGAGTGCAACCCCCACCGTAGGCGTGAACAATATTTACATAGTGTTACCATCCCACTGCTCTGTCGGATGACACTTTAAAACTGTGGTCCCATATATATAGTACTAGGTGTTGATGACACGTTAAACCCATTCACTTTCACTGAACCAGACACCCACAAAAAACCCTCATCAAACATTCTTACTTTTGACTGGTTTCACTGTTTACAATTTATGTAAAATTGGATACTCACATTTGTGAAATTGTATAACAAAACAATGGACAAGGTAAATAATGCGAAACTAGTGTTGAAACCGACACATTTTCATGCCTGATTCTCATGCAGTGCCAAAAATATGTTTTTTTGCTCAGACGTATGATAAATATGTCAACAATTTTTGTTTAAGTCTTTTAAGGATTGAACTGCAGCATCTGTGTGTTACATGTGTATTCCTCGTAAGTAACAATTCAGTGTGATTCCAAGTGAAAATTGTCGCTAATTCGCGTATTTTGTCGCATTTTGTCGCATTTTGTCGCATTTTTTTGTCTCCAACTAGTCGAGAGCCGTCGCAGCCCAGTGAGATACTACCTTACACCAGGGTGTCCGGTTTAGAGAGGTTCCACTGTACCTATTCCTCGTATGTTAATTGTATTGGGTTATCGTACACCGCTAGTCTCGGAATACACCGTTGTCAGGCATAACGTAGAATGCATGGCTGTGACTGGAGGAATGGGGCTTAAGGAATGTGTGCCACGTGTAGCTCCTGATCAAATAACACACTCCAGCAGCCTTATAATAATCTCATGACAAGATCCTTATATATCAGTTGTGACCAATCTATCAGTGCACCAGCGTAGTCTGATCTGGATATACATTGATCGGAAAGCAATAAGCCCCATTTCTTCAGTCACAGTCACATATAGACATTGTTACATGTCCATTCCCGCGAGTAGCTACATCCGGGCGCATGTCAATGGTTCATACATGGATCAATGACAGAACAGTTGAACATTTGTATCGATTAGTAAATTTAAATGTAGAATGCGGAAATCGCAATATCGCAAATAAATTACCAACATCTGTTCACTTTCCAGTTTTGTTTTGAGCGACGGTTGTTATGACGTTACGTCACTAGTATATATATAGCCAAGACGCCTAACGGCATTTACAATAATGCAATAACGTTAGCGTTCGTGTTTGTTCGAATCTGGGGCCCGTTTCACTAAACTCCGTTCGACTAAAATGTTCGTAACTGCAAATTTCGTCTGGAAATCTCAATTGATGGATTTACATTTATAAATGTCAATCCAATAATGGTTTGCAAGAAAACTTTGTTAATGTGCAATTTACAGATCAATAATCATAATTTTACACTTACAAACATTTTAGTCGTGCGAAATTTAGTGAAACGGCCCCCTGAACCTGTCAAAGGAACAGGCACCAGTTGGTTGAGACGCACGAAAATTGAGTGTTTGCATTTTCTGAATCACCATTCTGTTCTGATTACTAAAATATATACTTTCAGCATGCGATTACTGTCACAATTGCTTTTAATTAAGCTCCAAATGCATGCATATCAGAAATTATTAACATGATTTAATGACGATACGTCATGACGTCAAAATTCTGTCAAATCATGACATTGTATACTACATGATTAAATGCGTTTGCTGCTCCATATTACATAAAAATATCTTACAAAGATAAGCTCAGCTATACGGATGACTTTTACTATTTCATCTGTCCATTGTAACATTTAGTCCCAATAACATCCCATTCTGTACTGGAGTTTTGTGACGAGCGGGCGGTTTAATATTTCGAACTTCTGTTAAAGACTAGCTCAGACCAATAATAAACATGTACATATACCTACTTTGACCTGGATTATCATTGTATTCGTGTTTTATTCGCAAAACGCGAGGAAAATAGCTGCTGATATTTTGACCTTATTTTGTAATGGTCGGGTCTCAGCTGGTAGGATACGTCATCGTGGATGACGGAGAAATGAAGACGGCGGTGAACATTTTTAGCGCTGCGTATTTCGTTAGAACAGCCGCTTTGCCAATTCTATACGGCCTTGACGTAGAGTCACTTCCGCTGAGAGCGTGCATGAAGAGACTCTGAGAGGGCTGGGTCCAGTTTCTGTTTCAGTGTAGTTACACAAACTGTCTGTTTTGATGTCACCATGTACAGGTTGTCGCTCTTATCTTTAGCATCGGCATTATGTATCATTGGGATATGTCGGAATCTTCGGCGACAACAGCTGTTGGCTGTTTAGTCGCAGATAGACATGCCAACATGCAGATATTGTAGTCAGCATCTGCTTCTGCATGGTCGACATCGATGCCTGACGATGTTAGACGACTGTGCTAGGAAAGCCATTTTAGTCATCGTTAACCGCATTTCTGGGGAAACAGACACAGTAGCTCCAACATCGTTGCTAGTTCTACGGCGATGGGCTTCATCCTTAGTAGTTCTGCCGTGGTAGCCGTCAAATACAGCCAACGCATGTATGTAGCTGCTGCGTACATGGCGGATATACATAGCACATATCTCGGCGTAGCTGCAGTTCTCGGGCCAGGCGAACTTGTGGAGCAATCCTCCCCCATCAACAACAAACTGCAAGCCCAGGTCGAGTGTGGCTGCGACGATGCATGGTGGTACAAGTTTCACAAGATGGTGTATCAGCTCTGCTTTGTCTCCAATCCGCATATGATTGTCGAAGAGCGATGAGGGAAAGAGCACAACTCATATTGGAACAGATCCGGAAGAGGGATATCGCCAATGCCCGTGGCCAGAACACGCTGGTATAGACATTGCTGGTCCATCTCGATTTGATCCCCGGACGCACTTTCGACATAGACGAGAATTTCATTTCCGACATTTTCAGCATCATCCACATTCAGCGACTCATATGCCATCAGCCCAGTTGAGAGACTAACAAGCTTTTCTGAGGTTGTGTCGACTGGTCCCCACTCAATAAACACCTGCACCAGGTTCTGTATATCAAATATGTTCCGTCGGATGCGTGATTATGCTAGGTCACGATGCCCATCTCCTGTATTTGTAAGTGAATCCCGCTACCTCGAAGATGGACTGGCTGACCTCAGCACATACAGGTCTGGAGAGCAGGAATAGTAGACGAGTACTTTCACTGAAGCCGCGGCCGTGCGTTAGACCCCCAGTTGATCTAGTTGATGCCAGACATCAGAACTTGCTCTATGAAAAGATCTGTGAATATTCCGGACCATGTACCATCACTTCTTCTTACTGGTGAGAGACCATCCATGAAGGCTGCATATACGTGATATACGTGTGGGTGTGTGTGCTTGAGGTCAAGCATAGCAGGGATGAACAGGGCGATATATTTTGTGTAATTATTGTTCCCAGCAGCTGCCAGGTAAGGCTGCATATCACACAGAGACTGTAAGTACATAGTCCAGTTTCCTGTACGCGCAGAGCGGATGAAAGATCTCCTGTCAGGTGGTTACAATAGTGGCGTCTTGGTACATGATGTAGTTATATTTGATTGATATTTGATAGCATTCTCGAAATAATGAACAGTTTTAGCTTCAACAATTTCGACTAGCAACAATTTCGAGTAAGCTTTATTAATATCCTACCTCAATAGGAAACGATCGCTTCGTTACTTAGCCTATCATGGTGACACTGGACCAAACATGTTTTAGTATTTAGTGTGTTGGTATTGTGTCACATGCATATTTACTGCGACACATTAATCATGATAATTGTAATACATAATTGTAGCCACCAAGGACGTAGCATACTGATTTCTATCTGTATCACGTAATATTTAGCGACTTTCACAAATATCACATTGAATCAGCTAGTCCAGGCCCTGCCATAGAGACCCGTATAGATTTTCATTAGCATAGACTTTGACAGTTGATTTGAATATGGGATACCCACAGTGTCAAGAATCTATTAGGTGGAATTCCAAAATTCATAGCATGAGTCGGTGAGCGGCCATTTTCCAAAATGGCTGCCGTCAGGCATGTACCAAAACTGAAATGCATAAATCTTTTTATAGGAATGTAGTAGATAGATGATTTTGGTGTCAATTATGTGATTTATAGGCATGTCCGATGCAGCTGTTATGTCAAAAATCAGCTTGACGTTGCCTATTTACCGTAATCAAAGATGGCCGCCATCAAAAGTCGACAAAAAAATGTAAACATGTGTAATTCTTGATATGAGCTTAATAGATGAATGAGCTTGGGGTCCATAATGATGTTTTCATGTATATCAAATATAGCTATTGTGCAAACAATCATTTAGATGTTACATAGATGCAAAATTCAAGATGGCCGCCATAAAATATCCGCCAAACGGGCAATTATGTGCTAATATTGTTAGGAACATAAGCAATTGGTACATTTTGTTTGTGTATTATGGAGTTTACATGCATATGAGGCAAATCAGTGGTATAAATATACATTTTAGAAGTTGTCTAGTTATCAGAATCCAAGATGGCCGCCACAAAAGGCTGTAAAACAAGTGAATGTAAACTAATTTTGATTGGAACGTAGTAAACTGATGCATTACCAAAATGACGATCAGCGTGAAGGTCAATAAAAACATCAGTCAAATGGCTTAACATAAGATACACACAATTTTATACATAAATGGAAAACATTTATTGAGGTTAATATGTCAGACCATGCAATACGGCACCATTTTACTACTTATTCTGTATTTATGTATATTCATAATCAGATTGTTGGATGCAGCGTGCTTGCCTGTGAACCTACCATGTCAAGAAGAGCCCACTCACCCCCAAATCATCAGTGAAACCAAGCATATTGAGTGTGTGTCGGCTCTCCTTGAAGCAGATCAGCGTGATTTCCTTATATCCTTCATCAAGTTAGGACTACCAAAGGTTCATACTACTTGTTGTACACTGCCTACATGATGTGGTTCGCATGCTCTGTTATATACTGCGACGGTGCCGATAATGCGAGTAGGGTTTACGCCTGTGATTCCCTCCCCTGTGATTGACTATGCAACTGTACGTAAGATCCTTCAAAATTTCCAAAGTTTCCGTCGGCAACTCAACCCCATCTCAGTCCCTCATACCTGTATTTTGTAATGTGGGTGTATTTCATACTGTGGCCGATATCATGATAACTGAACCAAATTAATCTTCCGATGTTCATGGCATAATGGGAATGATGTGTGCTGGGCGGTTTATTAGAGGATTGAGGATGCTCTTACCGAGACGGAAGTGTTTGGTAAACTGAATTTGAACTCTGTGTTGGAAGGCAGTGATTATGTTCACTCCTTCCAATGAATAATGATTGTTTCAGAGCTGAACGGTTTGTTGACATGGGAGGCTATCTGGCAGTGGTTGTTACACAGTGGTCACAAAATCAATGATACTATAATGACATGTGCGGTCGATGTACATCGTGATTTTTGTCAGAAGTTGTCAGTCGAGAAGTTAGCAGAGCTTGTCCATCAATCTTCAGAACATCATGAACAATTTGAGTGTTTCATGAATGAATTTTGTGCAAAGTCTCAGATGGGCCAGTACTTACAACAGTTTCAGCACATAGCTAGCGTCATGAAGCATGCTGTAGCATCAGATGAGAAGAAAACTTCCCTCTTGTACACATGGCCTCTATAGAAAAATCTCTGAAGATCTTTCGGGAGAGCGACTGTCTAAATTACCTCTGCTACGGTACCTTCTATCTGGAATCGACAAAGGCGTAATAAGCAACCAATCCAAAGATCTTCCAGCACTTCATGAGTGGTCAGTTGGTTGTGACGGATCGGGCTGAGGATTATTTTAATGCTGTTGCACCATATATAAAGCTGGAACAATCGATCCAGAGATCGCCAAAGAGTACTGGTGGTATTGAGGGACAAACTAGAAACCTTGCAATCACAGTCGGGTGGCAGCTTATATTCCACGAAATTCTACTTGTCTCAAATATTTACCGGGAAATGATGAGTGATGTATCGATGAATAACCACGAATCAGCAAGGGTGCATAACGAACTTACTGGTTGCAAAGCTGATAAGCTCAACGAAAATTTGGCAAGGCGTCTGGACGTTGTTTGAGATAAAGGCAATCCATACTTAATCCAAAGTGAAGGAATTAAGCTCCATAGCACTGCTCCAGATGCTAGAGAATGGAGATCTACTGGTCAAATAATTCAGGTAAGAGCGGTTCCTACAAAATACCAAAATAAGTATGTCGCCATATCAAAAAGAAACCTGCCACAAATGTAATACAAACCAGCTGCTGATAGCAGCAGCTCAGCGTGACATTGAGATCGTGAACGATCGGGGAATGACACTCAACTCTATATATGGCCATGATATCATCCAAACTTCAACACTATTTGAAGGTGAACTCCCATCCAAACCTGACAAGAGTGCACTGATTGCCGGAAAAGTATGTACCAGATGACAAAACAATTACTGGAAATGTATGCATTATCTTAGACGTCATGTCTAAAATTCGGTCATTTCCAAAATTAACATCATTTGGAACATCCGATCCGATCGCGCAATTAGCGGTGCCCTATCTGCAGGCCATGCAATTTGTTCCAGGGCCAGTCTTCACGTCGTATTTCATAGTTACCTGCAGTCGTCCATTAAATCTGGAGAAAATGCTCCGTCTTGCTGGAGGAGTAGGGTCTGTTGACCTCATAGAAATCACAAACTGTCCCAATACTGCACCAGCTGAACAAATTATGGACATCACCAACCAATACAATCCAGTTGCAGCAGCTGGCTTGCCAGCTGGCATCAATTACCGAACTGGCCAAGCTGACTGTCGTGCTTAGTGGATGTATCACAGACGAGGCAGTTCTTCCAGCACACATGTTATATGCTGACAGGGCATCAACACCACTGTCATCTGAAAATGTGGTATCGAAGCGCTGACGTGTGATGTACAAGAAGCCGATCATCGCATTGTTCTGCACTGTGGTTGGGAAGTGGGTCATCTACCACTCATGTTCTCGCCAATACGTTAGGAGTAGGACTGTGCAGGGTCATACTGAAAGCGCATTTCCTCACTGGCGACGATACTGTGAGCAAGATTGGCACAAAACACACGTCTCTCTCGTATGAATCACATTAATTCCTAGCCGACTTTGCAGAGTCAGATCAGTTAACTGAAGCGATGGCTGAGAAGGTTGAGGAATATCTGGTTCATGTGTGGGCTGGTGCAAAGTCAAATACGAGCTTCGAGTAGAGTGGCATATCCGAGCATCGCCACCAAAACCTCTGTAAGCCATGATTCATGGTCATATCCATAGAGCATTTATTGTTGTGTGAAATGTCTTGTGCCTTCTAAACGACCCCATTCAACTGCAGATCGAATGAACTATGGCTGGGTGAGTGATTATGGCACCCTCTTGGCTGCAATCATTTAGCAATTCACTACCACATGGGGAGCTTGTCATCTGAAAATGCACGGAAATGTGCTACACAAAGCGTTGTCCATGTAAAAACGGTCAGAGTAAATTTCGTGAAATTTTTGTCATAAACAACAAAAATCAGTGTGTCCAAATAAGTAATGACTATTTGGTCAGTGGCATGGGTGTTTAAGCCATTTAATTGATGTTTTTATTAACTGTTCTGCTGTATCTTTTGTAATGCATCTGTCTACTACGTTCCAATCGAAATATATATACGTTCGTGTTTTACGGATATTTCTGTGGCAGCCTTCTTGGATTCTGATAACTAGAACATCTAAAATGTACATTGATACCACTGATGTGCCTCGTATGCCTGAAAACTCCATTATACACTAACAAAATGTACCAATTGCTTATAATTCCTATCAAAATTAGCACATGTTTGCCTGTTTTACGGCGGCCATCTTGAATTTTGCAACTAGGTAACATCCAAAATGATTTTTGATACTTTCACTATATTTGGTATACATGCAAACATCATTATGGACACCAAACTCATTCATCTACTTAATAAACAGACTAGTGTGAAAATCATTTTCTGACGAATGGATTGGCCGGAGAATTATCATAGATCAATCCCATTCACTTAAACTGGAGTAAACCGAGATATTATAATACACTATTCAGTTTTAATAATGCAACACCAAAACTGTTTACAAGTTTACAGAAACGACTTGCAAGCTATATCGCGCTATCCGAAATTTAAGCGGGCGCGACAATAAATTGATCACTAAATTACAATAGCAGACAGTATTAACTAATAAGGCCTACACAAATAGCTGTGTTTCAGGTTACATGCTGAAACAAAATTTGGTCGGTAGGTTGTCAATTTTTTTTTAAATATATTATATATATTTTGTTTAGGCAAACATAAGTGAAAACTAACAAATATTGTTTTAAATATTAGCTATATTTACAGTATTGGTTTAAAACACCTTTTGTGCATAATAATGACAGCTAAATATACTTTTTGAATAAATAAATATCAAAGTAACAATTTTTTTTATTTTTTTTTAAATGAATGAAAAGAATTACGACCACATACAAAAACAGGGTCGGTCGAGATACCTGAAACACGGCTTATTTGTACACGTTCTTGGGGAGAAGTACCCCAACTCATGTGTGTTTTATTCAGACATATATACTGGACAATATAGACATGCGGTTAATGCCGTCACATTCCCCTTAAGGGGTTGCAATGGGGATCCTGAGATCACCAGTGGCTCATTTTCGCGATATTTGCTGTCAATCATGCATAAAACATAGGTATTATAGATCACAGGTATCTCAAATTATATACATTAGTTTATTATGTACACACACCGCAGTACGTTATTGTGGTACAGGCTATAGTTGTTGCATTCAGTGAAAAACGGACTAACAGGCAGATGCAAAAAAAAAGCACCGTACAATATGTTTACCAGTAGTATTGAAAATAACAATGCTTGTTTAACCAGATTGGGCCCCACTGGGACTCAAACCCAGTTCACTAGTATGAATACCAGTATGCTAGCCGCTGCACTACAAGGCCTGACCAAACCGATAAACACAACATTATTAAATTCAATACTACGTTAATTTGTATAGAGCTTCTGTATATAGGCTAGCAACCACCAATTAGTTTTACTTAACCGATTCCTCCAAATATGGCCATTCTCTCACACTTTCACTATTCGTATGGATGCTGTGGAACCTACCTTTTCATAACCTGCAACCTGTCTGCACCAGATTTTCACTAATTAAACAATATGTTCACTTACTCCTAAGAAAGAAAAAAATCAACCTTGTCCTGTCCGCCATATTGTTTATCATCAAATTTTCATGTGACGTAGTGTTCACATCACGTGACAAGCAGGCTCAGTAATTTCTTTTAAATGCTACAAATATGCTGGAAACTGGTGTTAAAATACCCCAATATGTTTCTGCAGTAAATTGGGCTGTAATGGATCAGGATTTACAAGCAAACTGGGTATGTGGTCTCAAAACGTCTGCACTATTTTTTGATACCGGACTACTAAAGCATACCCCCTGGCCGATGTGTACTATATTTAGCACAGTCACACCTATAAACACGTAAACATGTAAAACATAATTAAAATATGCACCAGTACACTGTGGCATGTTGTAAATTTCCGTATATGGTCAATATACAACATAGATGTGATTGAGTGGTATTGATCACTATCCCTATTGAACGTTCTGTGAGTGTAGTTCAACAAGATGACAAATTGTTTGGTCATGGTTTCTTTCACAGAGTTGCTACACAATAAATACCCTATGAATTATGCAGGTATATGGTAAAGTGTACAACATAGACGTGAGTGAGTGGTGTCACAATCCCTATGGAATGTTCTGTGAGGATTGTTAAAAAAAATTGTGATTTTTTTGTTGTTTTCTGCATCAAATGAAAAAGTTTTTCTGCCAAGATGGCTTTCATAGCGTTGCCCCACAAATAATTATTCTATGGATTATACAGTCAGGTACCGGTATATGCTCAGTGTGCAATATAGACGTGAGTGAGTGGTTTCACAATCCCTATTGAATGTTGTGCGAGGATTGTTCAACAAAACATTATGTTTTTTAATCGTTTAAAATGATGATTTATTTTTTTGTTTTCCACGTCAAATGACAAGTTTTGGTGAAGGTTTCTTCCATAGAGTTGCTCCACAATACATATCATATGGATTGTGCAGGTATATTATATGTGCATAATATAAAAAGACGTGATTGAGTGTTGTCTCAATCGCTATTGAATGTACTGTGAGGGTCGTTCAACAAAAATATATGATTTTATTTGCGAATTCTCTGTCAAATGACAAAGTTTTTGGTCAAGGTTTCCTTCACAGAGTTGCTCCACAATACATATCATGTGGGTTGTGCACATATATCGTCAGTGTACAAAATAGACTCGAGTGTGTGGTGTCACAATACCTATTTAATGTGCTATGAGGATCGTTCAACAAAAATATATGATTTTTGTTTGTTTTCTCTTTCAAATGGCAAAGTGCTAGGTCAAAGTTTCTTTCATAGAGTTGTTGCAAAATAAATATCCTATGGATTATGCAGGTATCTGGTCAGTGTACACCACATAGAAACAAGTGAGTGGTGTCGCAATCCATATAGAATGTGCTGTGAGGGTCATTCAAACCAAATAAATGATATTTTGTTTGTTTTCTCCTTTCATAGAGTTGCTTCATAATAAATATCGGATCCTATGGAGTGCGCAAGTGTATGGTCAGTGTACAACATATATATGAGTGAGTTGTGTCACAATCCCTATTGAATGTGCTGTGAGGGTCGTTCAACAAAAATATATGATTTTTTTGTTGTTTTCTCCTTCAAACATGTAAAATGGCAAAGTGTTTTGATCAATGTTTCCGTTATGGAGTTGCTGCACAATAAATATCATATGGAGTGTGCATGTATGTGGTCATTGTACAAAATAGACATGAGTGAGTGGTATCACAATCCCTATTGAATGTGCTGTGAGGGTCGTTACAACATACATTTTTGTTGTTTTCTCCGTCAAATGACAAAGTCTTTTTGTCAAGTTTTCTTCCATAGAGCTGCACCAATATGAATATTATATTGATTCAGCAGGTATATGATCAATGTACAACATAGACATGAGTGAGTGGTGTCACAACCCCTGAATGTACTGTGAGGGTTGTTCAACAAAAAAAATACAAAGTTATTTTGTAAGTTTCTTTCCTCGAGTTGCACCACAATACATATCATGGATTGTGCAGGTATATGGTCAGTGTATAACATAAACGTGATTGAGTTGTGTCACAATCCCTATTGATCGTGCTGTGAGGGGCGTTCAACATTGTTTTCTCTGTTAAAGGACAAAGTGTTTTGGTCAATGTTTCTTTCATAGAGTTGCTCCACAATAAATAGCATATGGATTGTACAGGTATATGGTCAGTGTATAACATAGACCTGAGTGAGTGGTGTGACAATCCCTATTGAATCTGCTGTTAGGGTCGTTCAACGAAAACATATGATTTTTGTTGTTTTCTCTGTCAAATGACAAGTTTTTTGGTCAAGGTTTCTTTCATAGAGTTGCTCCACAACAAATATATGGCGCGTGCAGGTATATGGTAAGTGTACAACATACACATGATTGAGTGGTTCACAATCCATATTGAATGTGTTGTGAGGGTTGTTCAATACAAACAAGAATTCCGCGGAATCAAATGCCTTGTTCCGCCTTGACCCTGGGGTCTTCACTTTGACCATGGGGCCCCGAGATTAGTCCTTATTCATCTACATATCATAGTAAAGGTATGTATAAAGTTTGAGGACTGTAGCTGATAAGGTGTTGAAGTAATGACCGTAACACGAAAACATAACATTGAATTATGACGTCGCCGCCGCCG
>CM055268.1:78809973-78864964 GCA_029237695.1 Conchocele bisecta
GTCGCCGCCGCCGCCGGCCGCCGCCCCGCCCCGCCGCCGCCTCCGGAAAAGCAAAACCTGTCTCGCTTTCCTCTTTCGTGGAAGAGAAAAATAAAAAATTTTGGTCAAGGTTTCTTTCATAGTTGCTGCACAATAAATAGCATATGGACTGTATAGGTATATCGTCAGTATATAACAGACGTGAGTGAGTGGTGTCACAATCTCTATTGAATGTGCTGAGGGTTGTTTCAACACAAAAACATTAATTTCTGTTGTTTTCTCCATCAAATGACGAAGTCTTTTTGACAAAGTTTCTATCATAGAGTTGCCCCATAATAAATATCATACGGATTCAGCAGGTATATGCGCAGTGTACAAGACAGACATAAGTGAGTGGTGTCACAATCCCTATTGAATGTGCTGTGAGGGTCGTTCAACCAACAAGAATTCCGCGGAATCAAATGTCTCGCCTTGTCCCGCCGCCTTGACCTCGAGCCTGGGCCAGAAAGCAATTTTCACTGGCCCGAACATATTATACATAATATCAGATTATATTCTATGGCTCACTAGTCAATAATTGTTTTAGTATATGATAATAGTCGGTAGATAGCACTTACGACCTTATGCTACTAGACAAAAATGTGAAAAGAATTTGAAAAAAAATCAAGAAACGAGGCCACTTTTTGTAGACTAGATGGCCATGGCCTGCATGTCGCGCCTTGGGGCGAGGCATGGACAGTAAAAACAGAGATATAGTAGATGGAAAATGTTTAACCGGACACACGGACGGACGGACGGACGGACGTATGCCAAAATGCCGACTATATCGCGCTTTCCGCAAGCGGGCGCGACAATGATGATAAACACCCATGTGAAGTATGAAGGTAATGGGTGAAGCAGTTGCTGAGATATAGTAGATGGAAAATGTTTAACCGGACACACGGACGGACGGACGGACGGACGTATGCCAAAATGCCGACTATATCGCGCTTTCCGCAAGCGGGCGCGACAATGATGATAAACACCCATGTGAAGTATGAAGGTAATGGGTGAAGCAGTTGCTGAGATATAGTACACACAAAAATAAAAGTAATTTGACCTTGACATTGGGCACAGGGGCCGCACGGTTGGGGGGTAGAATGAAAATATGGATGATGATAAACACCCATGTAAAGTTTCAAGGTAATGGGCGAAGCAGTTGCAGAGATATAGTATAACGAAAAACTTTAACCAAAAAACTTTAACCAGACGTACGTTAAAAAGTTAACGTTGAAAATGGCTAAGTCAATTATGTAGAAATAATAGGTGAAGGTAAAAGAAATGGTCACATGTTGGATAGTTGTATGTCGTGGGCACCCCTTGGTTATGAAGCTGTGAAAGTTTGGTGGTCCTAGGTGGTACAGTACCAATGAAATGGACTTAAACACGAAAACTTAACATTGAAAACGCGAAAAGTTAACATTGACTGCGCGGAAAAAATGGGTCAAGTTCAAAAAGGTAACATGTTGGATAGTGATATGTGGTGGGCACCCCTTGGTTATGAAGCTGTGAAAGTTTGTTGGTCCTATGTGTTACAGTAACAAAGAAATGGACTGAAACACAAAAACTTAACATTGATTGTGGACGCCGCCCGCCCGCCTGGCTTTCGCCAATCCAATAGCGTGGATTTTTTCCCCAAACAAACCTGGCTAAAAATGGAAAACAAGTTTAAAAAAAAGAGTTAATAGTCCTATGTTCATCTACATATCATAGTAAAGGTATGTATAAAGTTTGATGACTGTGGCTGATAAGGTGTTGAAGTAATGACCGTAACACGAAAACATTGAATGATTACGACGACGACGACGACGACGACGACGACGACGACGCCGACGACGACGCCGACGACGACGCCGACGACGACGCCGACTCAAGGTTTGTTTCATAGAGTTGCCCCACCCCACAATAAATATCATATGGATTGTGCAGGTATAGGGTCAGTGTACAACACAGACATGATTGAGTGGTGTCACAAACCCCATTTAATGTGCTGTGAGGGTCGTTCAACCAAAACATTTGTATTTATAGAACAACTCTGAAATGAAGTAATGGGCGCACTCGATTGCAAGCCCCCGCAAGACTTTTGACGTTGCAAACAAATTGTGGACAGGGTTGAGGAATATGTTCAGCAAATCTTACTAAAATGTTTCCCTTGGCAATATAGTATTCACACCGGCATGGAAACAGCAAGCACCTGAGTGACTTAGATGTATTTGTTGCAAATTAAGATCAAACAAATGCGCTCAATTAAAAGGTATTTTCATGTGTCCGATAAAGTGATTGTCCGGATAACTGGTATGATGGCATGACCCCTGTAGAGTTTTTGTTAAAAAAAACAGTATTTCAGGCAATGTGCACCGGCACGGGGCTCGAACTCGGGACCTGGTTTACCGTACCATCGTGCTAACCGACTGAGCTAGCCGAGCACGAATACACACTTCCTCCCCACAGTGAGTTACGTACCGTAACATACTCCCCCCGCCAAATTGGAATTCGTACACGAATTCTATATTTAATTCATCTCTGAATTACATATTTTTGGTAGATTTTGGGTAGTATAATATATATCAGTCACGGTCCCTTGTTGGGCGTCAAATGTTACAGGGAGCCAAATGGCACAGGGTGCGAAACATGTGCCCGAGGCTCGAACACGGGACCTCTGGTTTACCTACCATCGCTCTAACCGGCTGAGCTAGCCTGGCACGAATACACACTTCCTCCCCACAGTGAGTTACGTACCGTGACATAAGCAAGTATGTATGTGGTCTGCATGTGTCTTTAACCCTTTACATTCTGAGCATTTTCCAAATTTATATAAAAAAACATGGTTTACCTCTGGTTTACCTACCATCGCTCTAACAGGCTGAGCTAGCTGGGCACGAATACACACTTCCTCCCCACAGTGAGTTACGTACCATGACATAAGCAAGTATGTATGCAGTCTGCATGTGTCTTTAACCCTTTACATTCTGAATATTTTATCCAAATAGTCCCTCTTATTTTTCCCATTGAAAGTATATGTTGTGTCCACTCATTTCAACTGTCTCAACTAGACGGTTTCAAATGGTGGTCACAGAATATACTTTCATGGAGAAATTATAAAAAATCAGTCATACAAAAATAGGATATTATTGACAAAGACTTCCACTGACATGTTTAATTATTTTGTCCGGCTATTGGATTACAGTCAAAACGGCCCCTGGTCAAAACGGCCCCCCTAAATTGGTCAAAACGGCCCCCCCCCCGTCCTAAATAAATGGTCAAAACGGCCCAAAAAAAATCAGTATAATTTTTATTTTATGTATTGATAAGAGTTTTTGATAGTATATAGTTTGTATAATGTAGTATAATGAATAATGATATTAATTAATATAATTTAATAAAACGAGACAAAAATTGTATTATATTATCGTATTTTATCCGTATTCGTTACAAAATATTTTCATATTTTTCGTGGAAATCGCTACGCTATGTCACTATCGAATGGTGGGATAGTATTGCAACATATACCCTGATCAGTGGATGTACAGGCTGATATGGGGCTATACTGAATCAGTGTATCAGCCAGGCCCTTGTACATATGGAAAACTATTGACACATAATTATACTGGGTTTATACAATTTGCTAACGGAACAATTCTGCTTGTAGTCCGTGACATAAATAATAACCCACATGCAGATAATTACTTAACAAAACCCGAAGGAATGTAACCAGTAAATAATTACTGCAATTCAAGCAATTAAATAATTTTCCCAAAAATATAAATGCTCTAAGAAAGTGACAAAGCAAACAAAAACGTTTCAGTCAAAAAAGAGGCCTTCATGGGAATCAAGACCAGGCTATATCATGCGATAAAACAAAATGTGAAAAACTTAACATAGTATCAATGATTTGCTGAATAAATGTTGAACTATGCAAACCCTTGTGAAATCAAAATAAATTCACTAGTGACTGTTTTTCATAATGGTCGACACTAATTGTAAATGCAATTATGTAATTTCCTGAACAATTATTTAGATAAATACTACTGTATTTCAGACAATGACCAATCATGGACAAGTTCGGAACACGCTGTTATGGAGTAAAAACTGAAATTGCCAATTGTGTCTCTTTGAAATGCATTATAAGTGCCATCCACGAATTTGTAATTGGCAATTACAACTACATATAATGTGTCTCTTTGAAATTACTATTGTAATAACAACAGATAAACGCCACATATGAACTCGAATAATAGCATCTCGTATACAACGATAAGCCGCGAAACATATTACATCATACTTTGCATAGCCCAATAACGATCATTCCCTGGCACGATATGTTCCCTGACCAACCGTCAAATATCATTATTATATAGATAACACTGTTGCACTCACACTCAGCCCTTTTCACGGTCTTACATACCGGCTTCGTGCGAGAGGAGAATGAACTAGCTAGGTTAAATTAACCGCCTCATTGCCGCCTTCATTTAATGCACATATTTCGACTGTATGGCAGATATTAGTAAATTCGGAAACAAACGGGCCACGGTCATTGGCTTGCATTTTTGCGCTCAAATACTCGGGTTTGGAAGGTCCTCGAGCCAATTCCTACCCTTAAATATAAGATAATAAGATAATAATAAACATAAAAACAATATATTGCATGCATATTAAAGGTACATACCCACTCAGCAGGCACAACATGTACTTTATAGGAATTAAATAAGTGTATAAGTGTGTCACTATTCCACCAGTTTTAAAAATTACCAGTGCCCGCTATACAGATATAATCATCTAATACTGTTTATTTTACTGATAGTGACACGCGGTATCAGGCTATTTTCATATGCAAATGAGGCATGCTATTTTTTAATTATTTAAACTAATAATTAAATGCGTCACCTGAAAAAAATAATAGTTTTTACTGATTATTAATTATATTAAATCATGATCATTGCACATCAAAAATAAATACAGAGAATAAATAATAGTGTCCGTTAACATTTTAAGGAAACACGGTTATCGCCCCTGATATCAGTGTGGAAATTTTACGTCTGATATAAAATGTATAATAATGTCAATCAATGTGTGGGCTAAAGGTGAATGAATGTTTATTTTGCCAGAGAACATATTGTGTCTACGGCGTGGGTATGTACCGTTAAAGTTCATTTTCATCAATATTCATAATACAAGGTCATTTATTATTGTTAGTTTAGATGAATATTAAGCATATATATATGTGTGTAGAAAAACAAAAATATATATGATGGGTCTAGTTTTCGGGGTATTACCAAGTTCATCAACTAGTGGGTTTTATAAAATATAACATATCAGCTAAATTGTCAGTTCAATATAATGATACACATTTCTTTCAATGTTTCTTGCCTTCAAAATAAGATTGTTGTTAGATTGAAATGCGTGTCATCGCGTTTAGCAACACATGAGTCAGCCATCTTGAATATTGACTTATCGTTGGAGTTTTCGGGGTATGTTCCGAAAGTGTCAATAAATTTGCTAATTCATCCCGAGTTTTCATTGGATATAAGATCATCTCGCAGATGAATGAGGCACAGTGAAGGAAAACTTGAAACGTTTCTATTGATTATGATTTCAACAATGTTTAAGAGCAGATTAATGGCGGACGCAGAAAATCATGAAAATCACGGTAGGTTCGTGAACAAAATGACATAAATGGCAAAAACTAGAAATGTGGCCTGTCGGCACATGAATACCCCCACTGGCAGCCAAAAAAAACGAGGCATTTTTGATCATAAGCCATTTGGCCGAGCGTTAAGGTTTCAAACGCATCAAGTCTGTGACCTTGACCCTGGGCATAGTGTGATAATCCATGCATCGGTGTAGAAGATATAGAGCGGAAGGGAATTTCAATAGGTTTGACCTTTGACCTTCAACTGTGACCTTGACCTTGGACGTATGTGAATGGTTATTGATCGCGACGCACCTTCTCCATCATGAGAAAACATTTGTGCCAAGCCATTTGATAATACATGCATCGGTGTAGAAGATATAGAGAAACGGACGGTATTTCGATAGGTTTGACCTTTGACCTTTAACTGTGACCTTGTACTAGGTGCGTGGTTATTGATCGCGACACACCTTCTCATCATAAGAAACATTTGTGCCAAGCCATTTGACAATCCATGCATCGGTGTAGAAGCTATGAGCGGAAGGGTAATTTCAATAGGTTTGACCTTTGACCTTCAACTGTGACCTTGGACGTAGGTGCGTGGTTATTGATCGCGACACACTTTCGCATCATGAGAAACATTTGTGCCAAGCCATTTGATAATCCATGCATCGGTGTAGAAGCCATAGAGCGGAAGAGAATTTCTATAGGTTTGACCTTTGACCTTCAATTGTGACCTTGGACGTAGGTGTGTGGTTATTGATCGTGACACACCTTCTCATCATGAGAAACATTTGTTCCAAGACATTTGATAATCCATGCATGGGTGTAGAAGATATAGAGCGGAAGTGAATTTCCAACAGACCGACCGACAAGCTGACTCCTATGTACCCCCTCAAACTTTGTTTTTGGGGGTATAATAATCAGTATTTAGTACAAACACTGGATTTGGTTATAGGTAATGTCATGCTTATTTTAATCACCTGACGTAAAGCACATCGCGGCTGCACACAGGTCTACAAATTACAAAATATGTGAATACCCCGAAAACTCCGATTACGCAGAAAACAAAAAGGCGTCACGACCATAATAGGTGGCCATTGTAGTAGGGGCCGATTTGACGAAATTCCCAAAACTTAGGGGCCGTTTTGACCAAAAGCGGGCCGTTGTGACCAGGGGCCTTTTTGACGAGGGGCCGTTTTGACTTGCTTCCGGTACAGTCCGACTACTGGTTACTGCCAATGGCAATGATATGAATGATATGACGAAACTTACTTTCCGTCTAGAACACACTTTGTCTTCAAGACAGAAGAGAATCTCAAAGATCTACCAAAACAAATACATAAAATGAGTAACAAAGTTAACTGCCACACAAGAAAACTATTTACAAGTCACATCCCTGTGTTATCTTTGTCAGCACTCGGTGGTTTCAGATTACGAAGGTCAACGAAGTGGGTGGGGTAACAAAAGTCAAACACTTTATTGCAATTATCGGGACCTGCGCATGAACCAGTACTTGTACCACATTCCTGCAGATGATATGGCTATAGTATGATCTTTTTAACGTTTTGTGAGACTAGTAATGTCTTGGGATGTACCGATTTAGAAAGTTTTAACACCTACCGATCGGAGAACAAAACGCCGAATCTTTCCAAATTACAAGCAGATGAAATTATTGCGCGTGAGCGCGTTTTTGAGAAAAGTAGATAAACTTGGTCTAGATTAATTAATATTGGTTTTATTTATCAATCCTGTGTATTATATGTATTAGTTTGTACAATTACAGAGTCTGTAGCTGAGAAATCTTTTTATCAAATGTGAAACTATTTTTTACTACGGAAAATAAAATGATGAAGTGCCTGGCTGTTCCATTTATCGACCATGATGGCTGTTCCCATCCAAAATCGGGCACAAATTGTCCCAAAACACGATTTCTAACATTTTTTTCCCCTTAGCTGTGCACGTCAACACGTTAGAGCACCAAAGTATGGCCTTTATGGTTGAAATTTCATGAAAAGTTATGTGTTGAGTTTTCCGTAATAAAACCTGCCCAAAATGCCCCTTAACTGGACGATTTTTCCAAGCCGTTCTTCAGCGACAAAAACTGTCACTAGACTAGCGCCCAGTATCCAGTAATTTCTCGCTTTCGCTACACCCCATTTTGCTGCGTTATGGCGCATTAATTTTACAGCAAAAATATTCTTTACTCGTCATATTTTAAGTGTGTGGGGTGGGGGGGGGGGGGGCGGGTTTTCCTCTACGTGAATCCGCCCTTGTTTTAGCATGGCTGTTTCTTTGTTTACAAAGGCGCTGAATGTACTTTTTCTGAAATACAACAAAACTAAATTGCACATTTCATTTTCAAATTAATTATTCCCGACGAGAGAATATACTGCCGGTATTTTTATCGGGACATGTAACATTTATATAACCATGTATGTTACATCTCCACATTTTCCCGGCAGTGGCGGTAGTGGCCAGCCGAGGGAGGTATGGGTCAGCGCAGCATTTTCCCATATACCTGCTACCTGCTAGTACGGGGTACATGTACATTAGCCAGTCCGCCAGTCATATTGGCTACACAGGAAAATGTTCTTCCCGCTTTCTGAGATGTAAATTTAACTCCGAGAGTCGGGGAATGGACAGTCGATTTTTATTTTGTTTCAAAATGCCCGAGGGTGTCTAACTACCCTCTAGACCCTATCGGGCGCTGAAGTCATTGATATGTGCAGCCATAGGCCTGTCCAAATGCTGGTCATTCATTTGTACAGAAACAAATGCATTTGTTTCAATCACCGATACGATGTGCATATAATTTACAATTTCCAACACCAGGAATGCCGTTTATTTTTTTGGTCTTTGGTGACGTATTGTCTCAATCAATAAATGACATCACAATTAACTGAAAATGACGTAAATTCTGAAATAATTACTATGTATCTTTCTGAAGACACACGTATATGAATCTATTATGGCGATGGTGGCAAATTACGAAGCCACAGATCGGCTAATTATAGATTTAAAATCGACAGTTGTGCGTTTGTTTTGTTCACTACATGTACATATCATAGTTTTATTATGATGATGAATGTTTGATAGTATACATACTAACACTTGTAGATACATTTAGTGCAACTTATCAGCAAATACGGTTTACAGCAAGCACCGTCGATGAGTCTATGAACACTCATTTCTACTGTAGCTGTTGAGTTGCATTGTACAAACGTCGCCGTTTCTCGATGACGTTACGTTTTTTTTTTATTTTTTTCCGTGCGTGATTCACATGGTGCTACAAAAAATTAGATAAAACACAAATTATTAAACATAATTGCATTTTCTTTTCAGAATATTGTTTTTGAAAGGTGTCCGCATCAGAAAATGTAAAAAGTGAAAATCATAAATTCCAAGAACGCTGCCAATATGTATAACGGGCACTTGTAAATTATAGAACTGGTGGAACAGTGACACAATTATACACTTATGTAATTTCTATAAAGAACATTGTGTGCCTACTGAGTGGGCATGTACCTTTAACCCTTTGAACCCGAAAGTCCGCTATAGCGGTTTATGCAAACATTGCATATCCAGATGAGCCGGCTCGTAACGAGCCGTCTCATCAGGATCTGCACTTTCTGAAAGTAATTTTCATATTTTTGAGAACAAAACATACCCCCTTTTCATAAATGGACTAGTCTGAAAATAATTTTGTGACGATTGGATTGGTCGGAAAAATTAGCATATCACAGTCCATTCCAGTTACTCCAAGTTTATATCCCCGATAAATTCCACAAAAAGGCCATTCATTCCTTATAATTGCAGCATTGGAAATAAATTCATCAAGAAAATGTGTTTATTTTCCGTTTTATTAAAGGTACATGCCCACTCAGTAAGCACAAAATGTTCTTTATAGGAATTAAATAAGTGTATAATTGTGTCACTATTCCACGAGTTCTAAAAATTACAAATGCCCGGAAAACAGATATAATCATTTAGTAATATTTATTTTACTGATAGTGACTCGCGTTGGTATCAGGCTATGTTCATATGCAAATGAGGCATGATATTTTTTACTTATTTATACTAATGAAATGCGTCACCTGAAACAATATTTTTTTCGACAGATTATAAAGTATGATCATTGCACATCAAAAAATAAATACAGAGATTAAATAGTAATGTCCGTTAACATTTTAAGGAAACACGGTTATCACCCCTGATATCAGTGTGAAAATGTTCGTCTAAAATAAAATTTATAATAATGCCAATCAATACGTGTGGTAATGGTGAATGAATGTTTATTTTGCCAGAAAATGTCATACGTACAGAATATACAAAAGTATATGTATCATTATATTACAACATACTACGTTGGCATGTCATCATAATTTTTCACTTACGAACATTTTAAATAAACATATTAATACATTAGAACAAACGTTCTTTGAGTCTAGCCACACACATATGGAGTGTGATTCAATACATGCTGCAATAGAACAGTCACTGGGATACTGTCGTATGTGGCAAGACGGAGAAATCATAGATATCATAGTTATTCCAATGTGCTTCAGCTGTTTATGACCTTCAGCAAGTTGCCAATGAAGTTTCTGGCGATTTTAAGGTAGACATACATGGTAATAAGGTGAACTGGATGAAGTTAAAGGCGTACTGATAATCAAATTCATTTCGGTACGTATCAGAAATGTTAAAAGGGAACACTTATACTACCAATTTAGCTTACAAATACAATTCCAAATGTTTGGTTTCAATTGAGAAAATGACATACATACTGTCATTATCCCACTATATGGTCATTCAATTAATGTATCACCCATTGTATGACAACAAGTATGATTGTTAATGATTACCGGACCCAGATCTGCTGGAGGAGGATAAGTACTCACATTAATAGTCTATGCAGACCAGTGGCTGTACTGTCTACTAAAATGATTGTGTTTGACCCTGCAGTCTTTGACAAACACTCATGTTCACAAACACAAATCCTGGTCAGCAACTCAGTACCTCTCCATCTTAGTCAATAAATGAACTGCAGTGATGTTTAGAACTGATTAACATAAAGGTAATGAAGTCATATACATGATTTTGATAATTGTTCTGCATAATAAACACATAAGAAGACAAGAAGTTACTATCATATACGTATGAATACATATCGCATAAAAGTGTTGTATTGCTATTGAGTATAAGTACATTCATGTACTGCAATAATACACGACTTATAATAGCCATGTATTGTTATTTGAAAGTAGATGGTAGTGTTGCTATCATGCGCGTTTTCAAAACAAATTCCATGTATGGTTTTAACGTCATAATATTCTTTGGTATGGTTACAATACATATAACACCTAGGCAACATTTGAAGCAGATTACAAACCTATTATATGTTCACTATTGCACTTATGGCATAATGTAAATGAAAGATTGATCAGATTTCATTATAATTTAATTCCAAAATATGCATTACATGAACTATATAGTAAACATATAAACACATTTACAGTTAGTATGTGTCACAACATGACGGTGACTGCAAAGCACCTGCTTACTGTACATAAACGACTTGATTTATGATGCACGCTAAAAACCTTAAAATGCGATTTTCTCCTAACAGTGAAACCTGCAATTGAGCCTATATGATTGCTACGGGCGGCCAAACTATATCTTGAGTGGCCATATTTCCACAACATGTACGTCGTGCGATCTTAGGCCACAACAGTAAAGTTTAAGCCAACACAATATCGTTGGACAGACACACAACTTCATGAATGTATTTACATACAAACAGGTCAATTTCATACTGATGAAAATGTAATACGCCCCATTTGTCAAAATATGACTCTTGTATTAATACAAATGGCTAGCATGAATGCTAAATGCACACACTATCATAAAGTATAAAACAGGTTCGAAGTGAAGTGAATATTAGTTGTTGATATTTTTACATTTTACTATTATTATGGCGCAATTTTGAATTTGGCGGCCATTTTGTGTTGGAACAAAATTTAGGGAACATTATCAGTATGCATTGCCGGCCGGGGTGATTACTATCTGACACTGCTTAGGTAAATCGTTATAATGGTAGTTAATGTGTGCGAATGGACACCAACAGACTGGACATGCCACCTGTAATGGCTATCTGAAAAGCCATCTGGATACTGGCTGTACTAAGTGAGTCATTCTTCTCATAGCCAGCACATGAACGTTGACTATGGCACCAATAGTATTATACCATCAAATATTTAACAATGGCAATTGGTTTGAATATATTCCATACCAATCAATTGAACATATTGAGTCAAATGCCCTACGACTTAGGAATGGGGGTGGGGGGGGGGAGTTCGGGAGGGGGGAGGGGTGCTATTGTTGCTGGGTTCTGTGTTCTCAGGCTGTCATTATATACCGATCTTTGTTTCGCTAGAATATCTGCATACTCTAGGAGAGAGGTGGCAGGGCTTTTGTGTTTTCCATTTCTGGCTATCTGACATATTAATATTGTTGTTGCAAGCATTTCAGTATTATCATAATATATACAGAAAAAAAGTCATGTATTTGCATTGCTTTAACCCTTCAAATGCAGGAAACGGAAATTGTCATCTGCTGCGGTTTTATATATTGTCTTCTTTATCAGTAGATATGGAAAATCAGCACTTTAGAATCATTATACTTCCGCAACGAATTATGTGTGGTAGGGGGGGGGATGGAGTCAGGTTGTCCGATACGTCCGCAACGTGTTGTGGGTGTGGGGAGGGGGACTGGGGGAGGGGGACTGGAGTCATGTTGTCCGCCCGTCCGCCCGTCTGTCCGTCCGTCACTAAAATTAACATCAGATAAATATGTTATATCTTATAGTTCCTTCGTCGAACATTCTTAATATTTGACGCATGCATTCCTCTAAGGGTCTACTATCATGCTGTCCACGACCGTCCAAACCCCGCTGATCCCCAGGTCAAGGTCACGTACTTAGTCTCTGCACAAAACTTAACATCGGATAAATCATGCTATGACAAATCCATGACCGTGCCGCTAAGCCCAGGGTCAAGGTCACAGACCCACAGATTACAAATCTACACATGTATGGGCACCTCCGCTCACGCGGGGGGTATTCCGTAAGCATGGCTTACTGACAAATCTAGTTTACATTGAAAATCATTCTCAAGTGCTGCCAAATCATGTTTGTGATGAGAAAAATGAAAATTAAAAAATAAACAGCAGACAACACAAATTAATACAGCAATGTAAGGGTTAATGCTGTTAAGTTTATATAACTACATACTTATTATATAATACATGCACCATGAAATTATCAGGCAAAACTAGAGATGATGTTTATATTTAATTTATTTAATGGAGAAATTCTTACTTACAAACGTTTCGACGTAAATCAATGGCCAAGTGTTTCAGCGATCTTGTGACGGTCAAAAAGAGCAAGGTCATGCTAATTGAATGTCATGTATGTTTCATTCGTTTCTGATAACTGGTTCAGGCTACTGTGCTGTATAATGTCTGTACTGTTAGAAGAAGTTTGAAGCCAATAGATCATACAGTACATAAGTTATAGGCGAGTGGAAAACGTGAAGGACAGACGGACGGACGGACAGACGAACGGATGGACACACGTACACACTGCGGTATGCTTGCAAACCCACTTTACTTGTGCACCTGTAAATAGTCTGCTTGTTCACCTGGGTGTACAATAAAACATGTTGCATAACTAGCTCTTGTACTCATGAATTCATCCACAAGTATACCTGGTTTGAGGTGGGCGGACAGACGGACGGACGGCTTTTGCATCCCATTATCGCTATGTATAGGATAAGAACTGGTCAGATGTATGCCACAACATGCCACTGATAGTGTCATATCAAGGCAATACTCCGGAGAATTACATGTAGTGGGCACAGTGGAGTCGGTAGTTACAATAATTCGCCTCTGATATGTTATCTACGGCTACAATTTGACCCATTCATAGATTGTGAGCAACCAAAGTGCATACCCAAACCTGTTGCATAGAGGTCACCAACTGTATATTTTATACCTTTAAACAAATGTCATTGATGTAGAACTAGTAAATTGCCAAAATAATAGAACAGGGATATCGTTTTCCCATGGAAGCCATCTTTTCTCTAGTTGTTGTTCATCATTCAATATAACGAAATTAAGCTTTCAAATTTACAAGATATACATGTAAATGTCAGATAAACACCTTGACATGGTAAAATAACCAATTTCTGCATGTGTTTGTTCTTTATTAATAAATTATTGATACAGCTTTGACATTTTTATATCGCTAACGTATGAAACACGCCGGATAACCGATTGCATAGATCACTCTTCCATGCGTTACATTAAAGAGATGGGGTGAAATTGCTACCCTCGTGAGAGGTAATGGAGCGGTGTAACCATTTTGTTTCTAGGGAGTTGGGAGAGCGATGTGTAACTGTCTACATGTGCCACGATAATGCTGTTATCTCTGGTGGGTGGCAGGACTGCCAGCAACTTGGATAATTACCCAATTGTGTGTCATAATGTTGTCTGCGGAGCATGGTTGTTTGTATAACTGACCTCAGCTGAATTCAATGAGATTAGTGAATGTGATTTACGTCTTCCCGTGTGTGAACGGCCACGTCCTTTAAGTCAAACTACTGATAACTCCAAGTCAAATTGTTCGTCCCAAGTACATGTTTTCCTAATATAATAACTCTCGTTAACTCATACGGTAATATAGAAGGAGTCAAAATGATACCCGCAATCATTTTAACGTTATTGAGAGGTATTGTAGCTCCCACCACCAACAAAATAGTTGGTGGTGGTATTGAATGAGAAAGTGGTATTGTAGTCCCAATTAGATCGGAGATTGGGATTTTTTGAAAAAAATATAGAGAGAGTTAAAATGATACCACCAACCTACACGCAGGCCGGAGTTACTCGCCTAAACGACTCCATTCGCACGTACGTCTGTGCCATCCTCGGTGCACAGGCGCAAGCGCGCATTTCTATACTAGGAGCCGGGACGGCGTTTGACGCGCAAAAACAGTTCTTGGCAAATGTCGATGACGCAATAAACAAACCGGTGGACCTCCCGGATGCGATCCAGCGGTATCAAGACGTTTTTCAGTATGCCGGCACCCCAGTAGACGATGTATTTGGAATAGGTATGTATATGGCGCCGAGCAATATGATACTACGAGACGACCGGGTTGAGGGTTACAATAATCAGATCGTAATCGCCACCGTCAAACAAAAGATCGGCCATAACGGGAACGTGAACGCGGATATCATCAAGCGCACCGCGCATGAAACTGATTTCATAAAACAGCAAGCACCCACCCAAACACAAAGTACCTCATCAAGTTCCCCCAATTCACGAATTGGAATAGGAGCGGGAACTAGTGTCACAGCAAGTTCCACCGTTGTTTCAACGGCTGCAATAGGACTTGATGCATCAGCAAGTTCCTTTGGAACTACAACCCACGAGGATGAAAAATTAGGGCTCGTCGTCGCCCTCGTGGCGATCGGACTACTCGCGCTTTGGTTTTAGGAACTCTCGGGCGGAGAATAGTAGGAGACGGGCGATCACCACGATTAAGGACCAAGTATTTTTGGCGAGCCATCCGGCCGTTTTGATAATATAGATAGCAAGAAGGAGACGAGACCCCCGATCAACCCAGGCAGCGCGGCAGCCGCCTTTCCGGCTAATTTAGCGAGGAGACTGGCGAGGGCTTTTAGATGCTTTTTTACCCACTCCTTGGCTCCACCGGATGGCGCGGGTGCTGGCGCGTGTGGTGGAGTGGGTGCAGTCGCACCGCCAGTGAAAGCTAGAACTATAGTAGATATAGTCATACCGAGAGCCGCGAGGATGCTTGCTATCGTGATGCCCTGCTCTCTGAACAGAGTGCCAAGACGCTCACCGAGTGTCGTGTCCTCGTGCAGAACCCTCGAGAATGTTTCGTGGATCCGACTTGTTTGGGTGCGGAGAGCCTCACGGTTAGTCGAGGCAGCCTCCAAACGATCTGCTCTTTCATCCCGCAACGACAGCAGGCGTTCGGTGATTCGCTCAGTAGATTCTCTATCGCCACGGGCTTCCTCCAGTTTCCTTTCTTCTAGCGTGATATGTTTATCCAGCTCCGTGAGTTTGGCGATGTTATGGACCAGTTCGCCTCGGATCGCTTGCATAGTCTTATCGAGTCCCCGGAGTTCGCGAAGAGGTAACAGGGGGTCATCCATCATGCTGTCTAACTCGCTGAACGTGGTCTCCATCGTGTTAATAGCGTCGGTGGCTACACGAGGGAGCTCGCTGAGCTCGACCGTTCCTATCGCGGAGGCCGTCTTCGCCATTGTTTCGTCGGTAGACTGTAGGGCCTCTACAGAGCGGGGCGGCATAATTGTTTTACCACGCGCCCAATCTACGAATCCTAGTTCGTTCTTTATGCTTCCGCCACCGCCCCGGGTTCCAGCAATTGTGTTCAGTGATAGGGGTTTTCCGGTATTCATGTTGACGATTTGGGCATTTGATGCTTTTAGTCGCAACCTACCACGGAGATCCAATTCGAACTTGGAGTAGTCGCGGCCGACAGATGGTACCACACCGTTTTCTGCCAAGCTGTTGTAGTAGTCGTTTACAGCTCCCTCGAGTAGTTCCCGACGTTGACTAGTGGTGCTGGCAGCGCCACCTATTTCCTCGCCGGCTGGCGTCTCCATGAAGGTCGTTTCGTTATCATCATCCATGTCATCATCATCAATGTCATCATTTCGGACATCGTCTTTGCCGAATGCGTCCATGTCAAAATCAGCCATCTTTTAATTATTTATGTATTAAAGACAAAACCATACGGGTTTAATAGAGATATTTAGTTTCACTGAAAATATGTCTTCGAGTCAATACGGTCGCAAACTCAATCCATACCGCAGACTACGTGAGCCCCTCGGGGCGAAAGGCGTGAGACAGAGTGTCGTTATTACGAAAAACCCATCGACGATCGACCAGAACCAGCAGCTGTTAGTCCGCTTCCCCAACCTCGGAGCTAGCGACGTCATTGTGCAGGGGACTGTTCGCCTCGCTTTCACTATTTCGCTGACGTCGACGGACGTGGACCGAACCGTCGTTCAGAACCTGGGTCGCGCCATCGTCAAGAAGACTATGATAAAGATTTCTGGTAATGAGGTGATTTCGATCGATGACAGCGACGTCTACCATTGTTATCAGGACCTGTGGAAGACGGCGCAAGAGTGCTAAAATGCGGTATATCAAGGTATTGACACCAGTCGAAATAAGAATGAAACCAAACTTAGAATCGGGGCTGGTAACAAGGCAGATACCGTCGCGAGCGACAACGCGATCGCGGCCGCTTACGGCAACCGCTTCTACATCCCGCTCGACTTCGAGTTGCTGTAGAGCCACATGCACTACTATCAGAGTGCTTTGGCTGACCGCCTCAAATACGAACTAACGTTCAACGACTACGGCCGACTTATCATAGCCACCGACATAAGATCGACGTTTACGATCGACAATGTGTCGCTGGAGTACGACATGGTCACGATGCCCGAACTCGCGCGATTGATCAGAACCCAGTACGTCGGGCGCCTTGCCATACTTTACGACCGAGTTCTTCGCCACCGCAAGATGACGAAAGACAAAAGCGACACATTGTGGAATATTAATGTCAACCTACCCGCCCGCTTGATGAAAGGTATACTGATGTTGTTCGGGGATGCTCGGTTCGCGCTCGGTGCTAGAAAAACAGACAAATTCTATAACCCCAAAATCACGAAGGTAGAGGTGACGATCGAGGGAATCCCCAATCAACTCTACAGCGCGGGTCTTCGCGCGCACCAGCAGTGGGATGAAGTAAGAAAGCAACTTGCTGCCGGCTCTAAGCACTCTCCGGAGGTTGCAGCAGTTGCCAAAGACCTGCATCTCTCGGCCGTCTCCCTCGCGGAGTTCCTGAATACCAAATACGCATTATGGCTAGACATGCGAGCCAGCGACGATGACCAAATACACGGTAGCAGACGCCAAGTTGAGAACGCTAGTGAGGGTGTGACGATCTAGATAACCAAAGAGGCGGACGGAGCCGGGCCATTGAACGTGTACTTATATATAATTACAGACGCACAACTCGACATCGAAGATGGCCGATACGTCTCAGCACTCTACTGATTTAATTAATTTTAAGAAAATTAGCAATCAATACCAATTCACGATTGGGGATGCCCACTCTGCCATAATATGTGGGCAGACAGGATGTGGAAAAACGGTTTTCATCCTCGACTTGCTCGAGGAGTCCTACCGCGATGCCTTTCGTCACATTGTGATCCTGTGTCCTACTGTGCGTCACAACGAGACTTATCAGCGGCGCCCGTGGATATGGACCGACCCTGAGGTATACGTCATTGACCCCGGCGACAGGCTTCACGATTGGTTGCGTGGTTTATACCAAAGATTCCAGGGTGAGCCCACCCTATACGTGATTGACGATTGCTCGGCCAAGGCGGCGATGACCAAAAAGAAGGACATGCTCTCCGAGCTCGCATTTTCTGGCCGCCGTGTGAGGTAAAGCGTATGGATCTCCACTCAAAAGTACAACGCCGTCCTCAAGGATCTGCGCGAGCAAACAAAATGGATCGCCCTCTTTCAATGCAAGGACCGAGACTCATTCGATGACTGTCTTCGAGAGAATGACGCTATCCCAACCCGCGAGGAGCGCCTGGAGGTTCGACAGATGCTTTCCGAAACTAAGCACGCCAAGCTTTTGTTAAAGACTGATCAACCAACTGCTTACGAAGTCATGAATTAATCACTGAATATCTACTAATATCTACTAATATGTACCAATATTTACTAATATCTACTAATATTTACTAATATCTACTAATATATACTAATAGCTACTAAATATTACTGAATTATTACTGAATTATTACTGAATTACTGAATTAATTACTAAATTATCTACTAAATATTACTGAATTATTCGCAACTTCAATTCTTCCAATCGCGATTGGATTGATGCTGTTACTCATAATTAATTTGATGTTAGACCTATGAGACTAGTCAGAATAGTACTAATTATTAAAAATAAAATAATGAATTGCGACGAACTTCTCGATCAGCTAATGGAAGAAACAGTCGCTCCGACTGCCGACACGACTGAAACTGTAGGAACACCTGTCAGCACGACTGCCGACACGGCTGCCGATACGGTCCCGAAAGAAAATTAAAACATGACGCGACGCAAGCGGCTAGCTGCGCTGGTTGCTGGAGGACAATCGGAGCAGTATTTCGGTAGGCGTCTCTCAGTTTGTCAGGTGGATAAAATGTCAGATGCGGATGTTACTAAAATGTATGCACGATACGAATCAAAATTGGGGGCAGAGATGACGAAAACTCTTGGGGCGGCGGCTATTCATTTGTACGCTACCGCTGTCAGTGCAATTCTCCCTATATCTGACATCGCGGGGTTGATTAGTGATTTAGAGACTGATCCTTTTATAGGACACACTCTTAGAACAGCCTGCTGCTCAATTTATCACAAGTTTGGAATGTACTTAGCTCCGCTGACAACCGCGTTGACCACGGGTAAACACTGTCAATTTGGACATATATGCCCACGAACTATAAGCCCTAATATTAATATTATAAATGATGACACAAGACGCACCTGCGAGAGTCACGGAATTGCCCTCAACACTGTTGAACCCGATTGCAGCACTTCCAACGGCGTTGGGGGAACAAGCTCCACATGAACAAGCTCCACAGGAGCAAGCTCCACAGGAGCAAGCTCCGGTTGCACGACACAAAAACACAAAAAGACAGGCAGCTGGGCGGGCAGCGGCTGCCACCCGAAAAGGTAAACAAGATAAAATACTCGCCGAGCTTCGAGAGGCCAAACGGTCGTTATTTGTTCCTGCTGTTGAAACAGCAAAACACCCGGTGGTTCCACATACGAAGGCAGCTGTTTCTCCCCTAACATGCTCCAGTTTGGAAAAGCAATCCCCGATTGGTGTAGCTCCTACCCCCTATTACCTCAACATTGTTGAACCTGATTGGAAAATCACCCCGTGGGTTGTTGGTGGTGGTCTGGCTGTTGTGGGCACCGTGTGTGTGTGGAAATATATTTCGAGATAACCCCCAACACTGTTGGAGCCGGTTCCGAAGAAAGTTACGAAACCGTTTGCGCCCCATTTAAACATTAATCTCGATCCCTTTTATATGCAATAATTATAGTTATCAATAATGGCTGAAAAAGATGGTAAAATGATTGTGAATGCGCTTTATCACGCCGTGGTGATATCGGGTTTCAGTATCGGGTATGCTCGACTAGGAAAGATGATTTTAGGAGGGTCCGCCCCCAAATTGGACTTTACCGTGAGAGACGTAGGGCTCGTGACCTTGGATGTAGCGGTCGCAGTTTGAACCCGAGGTTATCTAATTAAAGCGGGAATTCTACACCCGTCAAATATATGGAAAAAAATAAAAGGCTAGAGCGATCGCAAATGATTGATAGGTGGAGCGGTGGAGAATGCATATTGTCGTTTCAAAACGGTCGCAACTTTTTCTTCTCGAAACTGAAAAGCTCGGACGTGGATGAGGAGCGCAAGCGTCACGATTATTTATCTGTAGATAACGACTTAATTAACTCGCGCAAAGGAAGCATGGTCTCAAAAAACGAACCGCCCGTCTGTGGGACTGGATCAACCAACTAAGATCTTCGTCTCGAGAATCACGCCGTGCATACTTTCCGGAATGTTGACGACGCCATCTACGAGTACGCGCGGGCATATCCACAGAAAAGTCTGCGCCGCCGTGGATCACGAGCCCCAAGCTTTCAGATTTCTATGAATAACCATCAGATGCCCAAAAAGACCGCGAGATCGCTTTCATCGTCGTGGGAATGGTTGTGGTGGGTCTCGTCAGCTACTATATTCAATCGAGATTGAAATAAGCAATAAGCAATAATTAATTTTAAAAACATTTTTTTATAAATATATATATATATAGAACGATGTTAGTTGACGGACTTTATTTTGCAATGATTGATGTAGGCTACACGGCCCTTAAACATCGTTTACCTGGTGCAAAGAGTATCATTCGTCTGGCCCGAGATTCTCTCGAGAAGTGGCGTGAGGACGAAAAAGCGGCCACCCTTTTCGCAAAGCGGATGTTAGAGTTAAATTCCCCAGAATTCCCTCTCCTGTTCCAACCCAATCGCGATTGGACTTCCAACAAAGGTTTAGTATCTACGACGCAGTTACCGGACGATCTGGCGATGGCATGTTGGAGATTATCCGATCTATTAGAATACCTCGCATACGATGGACACGCGCAATCTTAATACCAAACTATCGGTTCGCCTAGCGCGCAAGTTAGCGAACACATACTACAGCCCCCGCGGCTACTGGAAGGGGCTCGCGACCAAGGTTTCCGAAAACGCTGCCAATGAATGGCTTAAGAAGCAGGCCATCTGGCAGATCTATTTGCCCGCGCCTCACAATATTCTGCGCCCGAAAGTCGACGTGCAGGTGCCGAACGAAGTCCACCAAGCGGATCTCCTGTTTCTCCCTCACGATCGCGTCGGTCGCAAGACGTACTTGTACGCACTGACAATCTTTGACATAGCGAGTCGGTATAAGGGGACTGAGCCGTTGGCCACTAAAGAGTCTAAGGAGGTGGCCGAGGCTCTTTTCCGAATATATAAGAGGAGTCCTCTCAAATGGCCGAATCTTCTCCAGGTCGATCCCGGCCGCGAGTTCATGGGCGCTGTCTCTCATCTATTGTCTAAACACAAAGTTTCTGTCAGACGCTGCCGCGTCAACATCCACCGAGACCAGGGGATCGTGGAGCGCTTCAATCGAACCCTGGCTGAGAGATTGTTCGGTCACCAATACGCCAAAGAGCTTGTAGACCCTCATTCGCGATCGACCGAGTGGGTGGCCAGACTGCCTGCCGTGGTCTCCGCACTGAACGGAGAGGTGACCAGATTGATCTATAAGAAGCCTGTATATGCCATCAAGTTTAAAAGGGTGACGAGCAAGCCCTCTGCCGTCTCGCGCGGGCGACCCGTTGGTTTAGAGGAGCAGCAATCGCCGATTGCACTTCTATCAACCTGAGAGCTCGAAGGTGGCAGCCGCCGTGCGACTGATCCCGTGTGGTCTCTGAATGTATATCATCTGGATCGCTCTATTACCAAACCCGATGAGCCCGTGCTCTATTATTTGGCTGATGGTCCATCTCGCGGTTTTGTTCGCGAAGAACTTCTTATGGTACCTTCTGACACCCAGCTGCCCCCGGATCGTCTGAGTCTTTAGTATTCTCCCCTTTTTTTAGAGTCCTTTTTTGTTTGTTTACCTATGTTAGAGGCTCGGTGTGTACCCCGTCTTCTATCACTCTCCTCTTGTCGTGGTACGCCGACAACCCTAGTTTACTCTGGGTGTATGTTTTCATTACTCCACCGTTCATACGGAACCCAATATTTTTAGCCACGTCTCTATGGCCTTCCAACGCGTTCTTACATCTATTCCAACGCTGTTGGTTCTCTTACTCATTCCCCGGGGTTTCAATTCCAATCTCGATTGGAATTTGTTGTGTGGCCAGCGCGCGTCGTTGGTGCCTGGCCGGATGCCACTTGGAGTCTTCGCTCTCAGCCAGATTTTCTACGAAGTAACACTTACTGGATAGCGCTATAGCTCTATCTCCTTGAAACTCCATCTTGAACAGCCCAGGTTCCCTGTTACTCCATTTATCCCATGCGGCGAGCCAGTTGCGCTTATCTTTCTCATATGCCACACGTTGTCTAGGCTTCACCAGCGCGTCTATGCTTTCATCGTTAGCTGTACTATCAGGTTTACCAGTCACACCTATGTACATACTGTCCGTATCCATCTGAATTAGTTCAAAGTCCTTTCTCGACACGTACTTGTCTAGGAAGTCGTAATATAACTCTAACATTCTCAGTTTTGGCTAGTTGGTAACTAACGGCTATCCCACAGTGAAACGGTTTCTCTAACAGCACACTTAGCCTTCCTACTAGATATCTCATACGCGTCTCCGATCTCTTCCAGATCTTCGAAGAACGCTGAGCGTAGTGCTTTATCCACACAGCTCTCATTTTTAGTGTACGTAATGTTAAGGTGTCTCTCTGGTGCCTCAATCATCTTACCACAACACGAATTACCAACCAACTTAATTATTTCAGCTACCGGCTTCTTTGACTCATCTACGTCTCCGGTCCTCATAGCCGCAGTCACCTCTTCGACAAACCACGCGAAGGGTTTTCCAGCTTCGTAGTCTAGGATCCTGTGGAGGCCTGTTATCACTAGCCCGTGCTCTAGATACCACTGCAACAGCGGAGCGTACAGCAGCATCTTTTTTGCCGACAGCGTGCCCACTAATGTTTTCTGTCTCCTCGATTCCTGCCTGTCTTTTTGAGATACTGGAGCATGTGCTCCAGAACCTCCTCCTCTTCAACTACCCTGTTTAGGAACAGCGGAGACATCTCTTCAAACTTTTCTCTCAGGCTTTTTGGGACTTCTATATCCACCTCGGCGAACCCGAACCAGTAATCACTTCCCCTGTGTACCCGTTGGCAGAACTTTTCTATGATCTTTCGGTTGTGGGGTGTCTTATTGTGGTGTATAGTTTCCTTACCGCACGGCATCTCTTTTTTGAGTGTCGACAGGTACAGGGCGTTAGCGTCGTACCCGAGGACTGCCTGACACCGGTTTCCCTTCACCCCCTTACTGTTTGGGCGTATCTTAGAAACGCCTGCCTCGGCGTATCTCGTGAACACGATAGACGGTCCTCCGACTAGAGCTCCCTGTAACATCTCGTACGTCTCTTTCTCTGGGGCATACAGCTGGCCAGTCTTCGGTCCGGATCCAGCTTTTCCCGGGATACCAGCACTTGCCGACGCCGTTCCTCGCATCAGATATTGGATGGCGGCTACTCCTGGCAGGGTAACGGCGTCTTTGAATATATCTACTCCTCTATGTTTGTGAAAGTCACTCATCTTACCTAATGCCTCTAGAAAAGGTGATACGTCGAGATCGTTGTAGTATCTCACCCAGTCCTTAAATGTTCTCATTCCTTTCTCCTCGAAAATTCTCCTGCACTCCTCCAGCTGCTCCTCGGTTACCAGCATCTCGCATCTGAGTTTGGAATACCAGTGCTCTATGTCAGGGAGCCCTTGAAAGTCTAGCTTGTCTACAGAATCGAACTACCCATACGGGAAGAAAGACTTTTGAGGTGAGCAGTCGTATGCCTTAATCCACTTATCGTAACTGACTCCCGGACCAAGATACAGGAGAACGTCCATGAATCTGAATTCCGGAGTGAATAGGAATATGGTGTCATTAGTCCGCTTGCCTACCATAACTTTCGTGGTCGTGTCTGCCAGCCTACCCACAAGATGTTTCTTGATGAGGTTGATGTCATACCTACTGCAGTTGAAACCCAACACTGGGACCTTATCTATCCACCTGTTTATCTCATCCACTTGGCGAGGCCTGAGGTGCTCCATGTCCTCGAACCTGTACCGGCGACCCACTTCTTCACGAATGTCCCTACCTCTCTCCTGCAGATCTTCTATGAACTTACTTACCAGTTTGGCAGGATCCGTGTCACAGATGTGAGATACGGTTCCGGACAGGCTGTCCCCTATGCTAACACTTACGGGCACGTGCTCTGTCTCGTACGATAGGTCTGGCTATGGTCGATCCTCATTTCCTTACTCAGATACGCTTCAAAATCGTATACTATCTGGTACGGGTACAGTGTGGTGGGACATCCTGTCTTAATCTTAATCTTAGTGCCGGTTCTGTTATACTTACACTCCCACATTATCACTAGGTTAACTCCTGCTTCAGGGATCTCTTTATCCCGCTTGTTGCTGGTGCGAAACTCGTGCTTTCTCGCCGGGTGATGTTTCTGGCACCCGTGATACTGGTACACCGTGTTATTTTCCTTGCAGTATCCATCTAGTGGAGCTCCACAGATCCACCTTTCACCACCGTGTCAGCACTGTTCGTGGTGAATGTGAATTCCCTCCTTCTCTTCCACGGAGTACATCGCTCGATAACTTTCCCTTCGCATACGGCGTGTGTCTCGCCCTTCATACACTTAGGTCCGTGCCGAGTAACGTTACTAGCCTTCGTGAACCTCTGTTTGCAAGTGTCGCAAACGTACGTTTTCGATAGACCTTTTAGGTTGGTTATCAGGAACGCGTGGTTTTTGTAGATGCCTATCGTCATATGCTTCGTACCTACCTCCTCATAGTGTGCTGGTGCCTTCTTCAACCACCATATTTCACTCTCGGTTGGCTGATATACTTCTATACCCACCTTAAACTTCTCATCAACCTTTTTCAGCTCGTCTAGCGGAATAGGCCCAGGCTCTCTCTTACCGAAATACTTAGCACTCATCTCTCTGGCTTGGGCGGTACATTTGTCTGATCGCGCCCCGCCGTGAATGGGCAGGAACCTGAATAGACACAGCTCATCGTTGTATTTATCTAACGAGTACATACCTTTCTTATTCCTCAGCCAGTCTGGGAGAGGTCCAACAGCCGCGTGTTTGGAAGTCAACCCGAGATCTACTCCTCGTGTTCCCTGCACTAGTTTTATATACACCTGCTCCCACCTCACGAACGTCCATTTCGTATTGGGCCTCTCGACTTTATCTATATCCATCCTCTTTTTCTCGTTATCTTTCGCCCACTTCTCTTCTTCACCTAAGGAGTCCATCCACCTACTCCCCCCAAGATTCTTATTCAATATTATTGTTTTTGCGCGACCTCGGTGATCATTTTCCTCAATGTGTTGTAGTTTGTAGGAGTATGAATATCTTAGGTGGAAGTTTGTTGTCAGATGAGAAGTTAATTTCTCTACTATCCTATCAGGTATTTCCTTTTCTACGTGTTTCCTAAATGAGAACGTGAACGTGCGTCTACCCTGCTCGACTTTCTCCATCTCTTCGTCTCTAACCCCTAGAATAGCCTCGCCCTCGTCGGCTATTGCGTGTAGGAGTGCGGTTTTAAGCTTACGCTTTGTTTTAACTACGGCGGGGGAAGCCGGCAGGGCGGTCGTTCTCAGTCTAATTATACTCTCTACTTGTAGTCGTTTTCCTATTTGAGTGGTGAACTCCTGAGACCCCAAGACGGCATTTGTGAAGGCACCTCTGGAGTATGCCCTACCTACTCGACGTGTAAACGCCTCATTCTTTGTTGCGTGTATCAGCTTAATTAACCCATGAACGCGCAGACGGTTGCTATAGACAATACCAAGAGATTTAGCCTCGGCTCTCAACGTTTCAATCTGAACCTGATTAATTGTGGTAGGCATTTTTTTATATCAGTATATTTTGGTATATATACTTTGGTATAATATAACCTATGAAATTTATCTGTTCAATTGGACTTGAAAAAAAAACGTGATGTAAATTGTCACGTCCAATTGAACATAAACATATATATACATATACATATATAATGGAGTGTGTGACTTGTTGTAAGACTTTTGCGTGTAAAGACTATCTACGACGGCATCTATCGAGACGTAGAAAATTTCCTTGTGTCGCCCCGCAATTTCAATGCCCCAGATGCCCTTGTAAATTCGTTAGTGCCCAAACTCTTTGTAGACATAAGCAACTGCGCTGCCAGTTGGCTAAAGGTGAACGTGGCAGACTAGAGTTGGTAGTATTAGTTGCTGATCTACGGAATAAATTAGCTATATTGTAGGAGGAAAATGCGGTGTTGGAATATAAAATATCCCAATCTCCAATATAATTGGGACTACAAGACCACTTTCAGGCTCTACAACACCTCTCAATAAACAGCACAATGATTGCGGGTATCATTTTGACTCCTTCTATACTACTCATACATTTGTATTTGTATTAACTCAAACTACTTTCCTCAATCCCCCCTGTACAATACTTATGTAGATATATAACAATTATTCATAAAATCACCAACGCCATTTCCCGATGCCCAAACTACCCCACCCCGTTCTCGCCATATGAACGAAACAGTCGGCGAGGAATTAGGCCTTAATTCATCTACACCTGTATTTAATATGTAGCCACCATTCAATGACACACGTCTAGTGATACATACTTCAAATTCAATATGCTCTCATTATCTTACGATTGTGGAGAAATCCACGGGTGTTTAATGTCGATATGCAAATTCTTACACACAACCAACCAACCAGCCATCCAGCTTGTCCAGTCCACCAACGTACATGCTTATATTCCACGCAACTTTAGTTCAGCGCAACTGAATAATCAAATATTTACAGTCATCCAAATGGCAGTAATTCGGTCAATAAATACGTGTACATGTAGTTAACATTGGTTGTAGACGCTATTATTACATAGGCAGCTTACTCCTGAACCTGATCAGCCGCCATCCTGTCAGTACCGCAGCCGTTAATGCTCGTCTGCTGCTGGGTACCACGTTAGATGCTGTCGGTGTATACACGATATAAGCCAGTGGGAAACGGAATAGAGGCCACGTAGCACAGTTTGGTAATATAATAGAGGCCGGGAACAAAATAGAGGCCGTTTAAGTTTATTAACGATGCATAATTCTTTACATGGATCCATATATATTAACGGCGATTCTTACTCCGATTCACGTATATGCATAAATGTTCCGTAGTGTATGTATGTACGCATGGCAGCAGACCAGGACACCGTTGTTTCAGTGCTGGACAAATTACAGTACTTTCTGTTTTGAAGCCTCATACTATACAGTGTATTCCCATATGTAGATGTCGAACAGACGTAAGCCCACACACAGCAGTTACCAATAATCAATCGATAACCCGCGAGACAGAGAGTTCCTGAACGATATCATGTAAAGAAATTGCATATTTTCGTTTCTGGATGGGGCTCTGTAGTGAATTGAAAACCATTTAGCATGTGGGTGATGACGTAGTTTCCTACCATATAGGCACATTGACTGTTACTTCATTGCAAGAGTAGAAAACAGCGTTGACACTGGTCAGACTGCGCCGATGCACAATCTGATCTGGGGCTACGCTGGTCTCACTATGTCGTAAAGTCCATTATCTCAGCAGGAGGCGTACACTTAAAACAATGGTAAATTATAACTCCCACCCAGTGGCTAGTTTTGTGGTGGTATATATGGAACGCCAAATCTACATAAACTCAAATATATATTGCTAGCAACAAATATTTGGAGCTAGCAATAAATATTTGGAGAGCTCTCGAAATCATTTGGAGAGCTCTCGAAATCAATTAATGATATCTCGAAATCATTTGGAGAGCTCTCGAAATCATTTGGAGCGAGCAATATAACATTTGATTTGGAGAGCTCTCTAAATCATTTGGAGTCTATAAAATCATTTGAGCACTCTCGAAATCATTTGGAGAGCTCTCGAAATCAATTAATGATATCTCGAAATCATTTAGAGAGCTCTCGAAATCATTTGTAGCGAGCATTATATAACTTTGATTTGGAGAGCTCTCTAAATCATTTGGAGCTATCTCGAAATCATTTGGAGAGCTCTCGAAATCATTTGGAGAGTTCTTGAAATCAATTAATGATATCTCGAAATCATTTAGAGAGCTCTCGAAATCATTTGTAGCGAGCATTATATAACTTGATTTGGAGAGCTCTCTAAATCATTTGGAGAGCTCTCGAATTCATTTGGAGATATCTCAAGTTGATTTAGAGAGGGCATTATAAACTTGATTTGATGCTAGCTCCAAATACCACTCCACGTGGGAACTGGAGGAAAAAAACAATACGCGCTCCTTTCCCGCGCTTTTAAAATCTCTGTACGCATGTGCACCGAGCCTATTAAAAACTTCGCGTAACCTTCAATATGGAGTATATGGATGGAATAAAAAAAAATTGTTTAGCTTATTTCTTTTTAATTTATTGATGCTTTTAGGCATATTTAATTTATTTATAGACCTCGGTCCGTTACTTCAACCTGTGCCGTAAACATGCTCGACATATGTGTATTCACTACTACACGTGTGACAGGCGACTTCCGGTCTAGGTAAAGTCGCTCTAAATTTGGGATGGCACGATTTACCCAAATCTACCCAAATCTTCATGTAATTACTATATTTGTTAATACATAAAGCTATGCACATTATAATAATGATGTTTGGACTGTACTTACATAATATATGTCATTAATTTGCTTATACCAGGGCCTTTTTTAATGTTTTCATGCAAAATGGAAATATTTGTACATGAAATAAAGGGAGAATACCGCGATTCACTTATGCTAGTAAGCAAAGGACTTTATAATGGCCAAATGGGAATGATGATTTTTAATTGAAATACTCATAAAAACAGTAGAACCTCTCTAATGTTGACATCCAAGGAGACAGTGTGTGAAAACTGTTATGTCAACTAGTATAATTATATATTTATATACGGTAGTAATATATATTTTAAAGATATAAACTACTAATATTTTAAAACTAATACTGCATTAATATGTATATGTGGCTTTGACTGGATAAATGGGGCTTATCGAAATTGTGACCAGTGTAGGTTCCGATTAAATAGATCCTTTATGTAGCCTGGTAACGACCTACATTGCTTGTTCGAAGCATGGCTGGGGGTTTCATTTATGGAATGACGAATGTTGCAGATGCTGATCAGACTGCGGATGCACATGCTGATCTGGATCTACACTGGTCGCAAAACCCATAAACCACATTTCTCCAGTCACAACCACATTATGTGCGATATCGTCGGCCACGTTCCAAAATGTTGTAACTGCATGTTTTTCTGGAAAAATAATTTTTCAGGAGAAGCAAAAAACTGGTTTACATTTTTTTGGTATTCGCAGAAGTGCGCCAAACATGATATTGTAAGACTAAAAACGTTATTGCAAATGACTAAGTTTTCATTTGAAGTATGTTTCTATTATTTTCTTCAGAAATGCACTTACGACTTTTTGAAATGTTAAATAATTATTTGTGGTACTTACGACATTTTAAATTAGAGCTATGCGATATTTTGGGTTGCAAACAATGTTGCACCGGTAGTTACGACACTTTAAATCTGAACCTATGTTATGTAAAAGTGATTAAAATGTTACTACCGTAAGTAGCATGACTAATGGCTTAGTAAACAATTTACGCTTTATTCAAACAATAGGAACTGAAACATATTTACAACAGTCATACATAAACAATGCGTAACTGTGACGGGAAAATAGTTACAATTCACCGAATTACATGATTGTATGTTTAGACAATCGCACAAATAAAAATAGTCATACACACTAAAATACGTCATTAAATGCCATTGGTTAAAGACATAAATATTACGTGGCGGTTGTTTTGGTTAACATGGCTATTTGTATTCGGTGCTTTTTTGTGATAGATTTTCCCATTTACCGTGACCATTTTACCATCCCGGCTAAAATTTATATTTACATGTGCATACATTCGCAAATCTGTAAGCAGTGTACACATTGTCAGGATATCATTATGTTTGAAAATATGTTTTGACAAAACATTCAAGGCTCGTGCGCAATAACACGAGCTCTGAATTGTGTGTATGTCTTACAAACATAAGCGAGGTAAACCAGTATTCGCATTCTGGTTACAAAAACAAAATCAAATAGTGATGTAGTATTTTACCCACGTAGATGATCTTCGTGTATGCATGTGAGTTTTAGCTATGTATCAGGCACATGATGAACCACTTATATCAAGAGCACCAAGTCAGAACCAGCTGCGTCATATTTCGTACCTAATAAATGCGTATATGTTGTAGAGATTACAAAATACCAGACTGTCATGTTTGCCTGTTTTATGGCAGCCATCTTGAATTTTGCAACTAGGTAACATCCAAAATGATTTTTTATACTTTCGCTATATTTGGTATACATGAAAACATCATTATGGACACCAAACTCATTCATCTACTACGCTCATATCAAGACTTACACATGTTGACATTTTTTAGGACTTTTGATGGCGGCCATCTTGAGTTACGGTAACTAGGCAACGTCTAATATGTTTGTAACATCATAGCTGCATCGGACATGCTTGAAAATCACATAATTTACACCAAAGTCATCCATCTACTACATTGCTACATTGGCACATGCCTGACGGCGGCCATTTTGGAAAATGGCCGCTCACCGACTCATGCTATGAATTTTGGAATTCCATCTAGTAGATTCTTGACACTGGGGGTATCCCATATTCAAATCAACTGTCAAAGTATATGCTAATGAAAATGTATACGGGTCTCTCAGGGCCAGGACTAAGCCGTACGATTGCCGATTGATAACAATGTAAATATTCTTTAAAATTACCACTTGTAAATATGGTTATATGAATGTATACTAATTTTACTACTATATTTGCAATCATTGCAGACACTGATCAGACTGCACAGATGCACAGGTCTCCAACATTTACACATTCAAGAAGTCCGACTTTTCCAGATTGTTGTTCATTTTCTTACATTGTACTACATTTACGGGGCGCCATGCAGGACAGGTTAATTATGTGTACAAAATTGAGTTTTGTAACACTAAAAATCACAAAATTCAATTCTGTGTCACAAAATTCAATTCTGTGTCACAAAATTCAATTCTGCATACGTTTCGTATACAAAATTCATTTTTGTTATAAAGGATTCAATTTTGTAAGACAGAATTGAGTTTTGTGAAGAAAATTCAGTTTTGTGGGACAGAATTCATTTTTGTCCACAAAAATTAGTTTGCGTAGGATAGTCTATGTCATCTCTACGTTGATTGGTTGAGATCGGTCTTAGTCCATTTTACTAGATGGTGGTTTAAATATTTCAATGCGAAAATATAACCCAATATATCAATATTATACTTCTTTATGGACAGTTATTTTGGTTATATTATGATTACAAATGAGTGGTCACACCATATAAGCATATACACCTTCAAGGAGAAATAAGAAAAATATTCAGAATTTTCCCTCAATTATGTAAACAGGGTCAAACATAAAGTAGCCGGGACATAGCTAGACCTGAGAGCATGCCCATATATAGAGAGGCTAGTGTATTTTGATATCAAGTTTATCAGGCAAGGCTAGGAAACGCGTAGGAATTCCGAGGCTTGCCGAGGAATTCCTACCGTTTCCGAGCCGAGCCTGATAAACTTGATATTACAATACACTAGCCTGGTATTCTATTTATCAGGTAACGTTTTATGCTCGAAAATGACATTAGATGACGTCGTATTCTAACAGTAGATCTAACATTGTGAAACAAATGGTATTGGATCTGTGTCTACTAGTTGCGAAGTTACGTGTTCGCAACTATGTGTCTACATGCATTATTTACAGTATACACCATCTTATTATCCATAGTATCTACACAAATACTACAAATGGTTTCCTCAAATGGCCCAATACACACATTCTGTTTATAAACACAGACAGCAGTCAGAACACAGGCCACAGCGCGTGTATTATTGATTTAACTGGGGCAGATGTACCTTGCGATACACACAATACATGACGTCAGTATTCGCGGGAGATCTACATGTACATAAATTATGTGTACAATTATAACGCAAATGAGTTTAAATACGAATGAGTTTGTCAACGTTTGAGTGTTTGGAGATAGTTGAAGCAAAATGGCATAATGAGAAATGAATCATCGGCAGAATGAGAAATGAATCATCGACATTGAATGTGTAGATCGGCGACCGTGACCCATTTCTCCAGTGCAGTTTCTGACCAATGGTAGTCCTTCTTACATGCGTGTGCAGAATTGACAGAATTGAATTTTGTGACACAGAATTGAATGTGACACAGAATTGAATTTTGTGGCACAAAAATGAATTTTGTTGACAAAATTGAGCCATGTCCCACTTGGCGCCCCGTAACATTGTAATAAATAATGCACATCTGCGTGCTTTGTTTGTTATGAAAGGAGCGTACGTTCTATTCAGAGGCGTGTAAGTAATATAAAGCAAACGCATAATTATGCAAACATTAAACGCGTCTAAATTCAAAGGAGCCGCTTCGAACAATAGTCGCAGGGTGTGCGTCATTCCAACAAAATCAATGTTGTGATCGGGACAAATTTAGTGACTGTGTTATAGTGTGCAGTTATGCAAAATACATGTACGTACGCTACGGTGCTTTTTCAGGGGCGAATCCATTATTTCAGGTAAGCAGGTAAGTGTGGGTGGGGGGGGGGGGGTGACGGGACTTCTTAATTGAAATAGTTTAATATACTTTCGAGCTAGCACCGTTTGTTCGTCGACAAAGCGGAGCTGGGGAGACTGCTACATGTAGGTGGGTCCGGCGGTATGCCCTCCGGAATATGTTTGATATGTACACCCCATTTTGCTGCGTTATGGTGCATTTTAGAGCAAACATATATTTATTCGTCATATTTTAGGAGGGGGGGGGGGGGGGTGGGGGCGCCGGGTTTTCCCCTACGTGAATCCGCCCTTGTTTTAGCATGGCTGTTTCTTTGTATACATATACTGCCGGTATTTTTATACAACCATGTTACATCTCCACATTTTCCCGGCAGTGGCGGTGGTGGCCAGCCGAGGGAGGTATGGGTCAGCGCAGTATTTTCCCATAGACCTGCTACCTGCTAGGGGTAATGTACATTAGCCCGTCCGCCAGTCATATTGGCTACACAGGAAAATGTTCTTCCCGCTTTCTGAGATGTAAATTTAAATCCGAGAGTCGGGGAATGGACAGTCGATTTTTATTTTGTTTAAACATGCCCGAGGGTTTCCGAATACCCTCTAGACCCTATCGGGCGCTGAAGTCATTGATATGTGCAGCCATAGGCCTGTCCAAATTCTGGTCATTCATTTGTACATAAAAAAATGCATTTGTTTCAATCACCGATACGATGTGCATATAATTTGCAATTTCCAACACCAGGAATGCCGTTTAGTTTTTTGGTCTTTGGTGACGTATTGTCTCAATCAATAAATGACGTCACAATTAACTGTAAGTGAAGTAAATTCTGAAATAATTACAATGTATCTTTCTGACGACACACGTATATGAATATATTATGGCGATGGTGGCAAATTACGAAGCCACATATCGGCTAATTATAGATTTAAAATCGATAGTTGTGCGTTTATTTTGTTCACTACATGTACATATCATAGTTTTATTCTGATGAATGTTTGATAGTATACATACTAACACTTGTAGATACATTTAGTGTAAATACAGTTTACAGTAAGCACCGTCAATGAGTCTATGAACACTCATTTCTACTGTAGGCTGTTGAGTTGCATTGTACAAACGTCGCCGTTTCAACGTCATTTTCTCGATGACATTACGTTTTTTTCCGTGCGTGATTCACATGGTGCTACAAAAGGTGAGATAAAACAAAAACTATTAAACTAAATGCATTTTCTTTTCAGAATATTGTTTTTGAAAGGTGTCCGCATCAGAAATGTAAAAAAAGTGAAAATCAAATATTCCCAGAGCGGGCACTTGTAAATTATAGAACTGGTGGAATATTGACACAATTATACACTTATGTAATTTCTATAAAGAACATTTTGTGCCTACTGAGTGGGCATGTACCTTTAACCCTTTGAACCCGAAAGCCCGCTATAGCGGTTTATGCAAACAGTGCAGATCCAGATGAGCCGGCTCGTAACGAGCCGTCTCATCAGATCTGCACTTTTTGAAAGTAATTTTCATATTTTTGAGAACAAAACATACCCCCTCCCCCCTTTTCATAAATGGACTAGTCTGAAAATAATTTTGTGACGATTGGACTGGTCGGAAAATTAGCATATCACAGTCCATTCCAGTTTACTTAGGGTTGAAAGGTTACATATGATAGCGTCGCCAGTTTTTTGGTCTTTATGAATGTGTTTGATAAAAGTATACCAGGCCTACATAAAATGATCTCCTGGGGCCCGTTTCACTAAACTTCGTACGAATAAAATGTCCGTTACTAAGTGAACATTTATTATAGGAATGAATGGCCTTTTGTGGAATTTATCGGGGTATGAACTTGGAAAAGTCGCGGGAATACTGGACGAAGGCCGAAGGCCTCGTCCAGTATTCCCGCGACTTTTCCAAGTTTATACCCGATAAATTCCACAAAAAGGCCATTCATTCCTTATAATTCCAGCATTTTAAATAAATTCATCAAGAAAATGTGTTTATTTTCCGTTTTATTAAAGGTACATGCCCACTCAGTAAGCACAAAATGTTCCTTATAGGAATTAAATATTACATGCATCTTTGACACACACTGCTATATACCTACTAGGGCAACGTATAATAGATTGTAGCCCGTAACCATGGTAACGAAATGAAATATTACTATTATATTGAGTTCCTCTCCTTAACATGTAGGGTATGGGGAAATACAGCCGGTGCAGGGAATTTCCAATTAACATGTAGGGTATGGGGAAATATAGCCCGTGCAGTCAATTTTCAATTAACATGTAGGGTATGGGGAAATATTTACCTGAAGAGCTGTGCACATACTACTTAGAGTCATTATCCTTTATCCATTGAAATAGTTCTAGACGTTTGCTTTTGACCCCATACCATAACATTAAAGGTTCCCATTTTTAGCCAGGTTTTTTGAAAAAAAATCCAGGCTATTGGATTGGCGAAAGCCGGGCGGGCGGCCGGCGGGCGGGCGGCGGGCGGCGTTCACAATCAATGTTAAGTTTTCGTGTTTGAGTCCATTTCTTTGTTACTGTACCACCTAGGACCACCAAACTTTGACAGCTTCATAATCAAGGGGTGCCCACCACATATCACTATCCAACATGTTACTTTTTTTTTAACTTGACCCATTTTTTCCGCGTAGTCGACTTAGCCATTTTCAATGTTAAGTTTTCGCGTTTACAATGTTAAGTGTTCGTGTTTAAGTCCATTTCTTTGGTACTGTACCACCTAGGACCACCAAACTTTCACAGATTCATAATCAAGGGGTACCCACCACATATCACTATCCAATATGTTACTTTTTTGTTAATTTTACCCATTTTTTCCGCGCAGTCGACTTAGTCATTTTCAATGTTAAGTTTTCGCGTTTTCAATGTTAAGTTTTCGTGTTTAAGTCCATTTCTTTGGTACTGTACCACCTAGGACCACCAAACGTTCACAGTTCATAACCAAGAGGTGCCTACCACATACAACTATCCAACATGTGACCATTTTTTTACCTTCACCTATTATTTCTACGTAACTGACTTAGCCATTTTCAACGTTAACTTTTTAACGTACGTCTAGTTAGAGTTTTTTGGTTAAAACTTTTTCGTTATACTATATCTCTGCAACTACTTCGCCCATTACCTTGAAACTTCACATGGGTGTTTATCATCATCCATATTTTCATTCTAACCCCCAACCATGCGGCCCCTGTGCCCAATGTCAAGGTCAAATTACTTTGATTTGTTTTGTTAAAGTTTTTTCGTGTACTATATCTCTGCAACTGCTTCACCCAATACATTGATACTTCACATGGGTGTTTATCATCATTGTCGCACCCGCTTGTGGAAAGCGCGATCCTGTGCCCAATGTCAAGGTCAAATTACTTTGAATTTTTTTGTTAAAGTTTTTTCGTATACTATATCTCTGCAACTGCTTCACCCAATACCTTGATACTTCACATGGGTGTTTATCATCATTGTCGAACCTGCTTGTGGAAAGCGCGATCCTGTGCCCAATGTCAAGGTCAAATTACTTTGAATTTTTTTGTTAAAGTTTTTTCATGTACTATATCTCTGCAACTGCTTCACCCAATACCTTGATACTTCACATGGGTGTTTATCATCATTGTCGCACCTGCTTGCGGAAAGCGCGATCCTGTGCACAATGTCAAGTAAATTACTTTGATTTTTTTTGTTAAAATTTTTTCGTGTACTATATCTCTGCAACTGCTTCACCCAATACCTTGATACTTCACATGGGTGTTTATCATCATTGTTGCACCTGCTTGCGGAAAGCGCGATCCTGTGCCCAATGTCAAGGTCAAATTACTTTGAATGTTTTTGTTAAAGTTTTTTCGTGTACTATGTCTCTGCAACTTCTTCTCCCAATACCTTGATACTTCACATGGGTGTTTATCATCATTGTCGCATCTGCTTGTGGAAAGCGCGATCCTGTGCCCAATGTCAAGGTCAAATTACTTTGAATTTTTTTTTTAAATGTTTTTTCGTGTACTATGTCTCTGCAACTGCTTCACCCAATACCTTGATACTTCACATGGGTGTTTATCATCATTGTCGCACCTGCTTGCGGAAAGCGCGATCCTGTGCCCAATGTCAAGTAAATTACTTTGATTTTTTTTGTTAAAGTTTTTTCGTGTACTATATCTCTGCAACTGCTTCACCCAATACCTTGATACTTCACATGGGTGTTTATCATCATTTTTGCACCTGCTTGCGGAAAGCGCGATCCTGTGCCCAATGTCAAGGTCAAATTACTTTTAATTTTTTTGTTAAAGTTTTTTCGTGCATTATATCTCTGCAACTGTTTCACCCAATACCTTGATACTTCACATGGGTGTTTATCATCATTGTCGCACCTCCTTGCGGAAAGCGCGATCCTGTGCCCTATGTCAAGTTCAAATTACTTTGAATTTTTTTGTTAAAATTTTTTTGTGTACTATATCTCTGCAACTGCTTCACCCAATACCTTGATACTTCACATGGGTGTTTATCATCATTGTCACACCTGCTTGCGGAAAGCGCGATATCGTCGGCATTTTGGCATACGTCCGTCCGTTCGTCCGTGTGTCCGTTTAAAGTTTTTTGGTTAAAGTTTTTCCATCTACTATATCTATTCTTTTAATGTCCATGCCTCGCCCCAAGGCGCGACATGCAGGCCACGGCCATCTAGTCTACAAAAAATGAGTATAATTATGTTATCCAAGTGTCTATGCAAAAACCTGGCCTTCGTGGCTTTGCCTCGTTTCTTGTTAAATCCATATGTTTATATTATACTTCCGAGTCTGGAAAAATTTATCAAGCACATTTCTACAACTTACTTACAATCGTTCGTTTGTATGCATGCCGTTGTATAAAGCGATCGGTTTCTTCGCTGTATAATACGGAGCCCCGCAGAGGACGTTTTTCATTAATTCGTTCTCACGAAATAACAATTCATTTCTTCAATTTGACAGTTCGTTCCCACTAATTAACAATTCGTACAATTCGTTCCCACGAATTAACAATTCGTTCCCTCAAGTTAACAATTCGTTCCCACGAAATAACAGTTCGTTCCCACAAATTAACAATTAGTTCCCTCAATTTAACACTTCGTTCCAACGAAATAACAATTCGTTAACACGGGAACGATGGGAACGAATTGTTATATTGTGGGAACGAATTGTTAATTCGAGGGAACGAATTGTTAAATTGAGGGAACGAATTGTTATTTCGTGGGAACGAATGAATAAAATAAAAGGACGTGGCTATTGACAGACGTCTGTCAGCAGCCAAAAGGCCGGGGTTTTGGATGCTGACAGACGTCTGTCAATAGCCAAAGTGCCGTGTTTTGGCTGCTGACAGACAAATATACAAATATACAACTTGGGTAGTGGGGAAAGGTCAAACTCAATATTCCGAAAATAAATACGGAATTTGTACTAGACGTTTAGCTAAAATTGACATAGAGGGGCACATGCAAAAATTAATTCGTGAAGTCTCAAATCTTACAAACCATTAGGTGTACGCTCCCATAGAAAGTCGGGTACTTGTAAACCCCACTACTTCAAAGAAAACGTGGGGTCGGGAAACCCGAGTTGCACAGCTGGATACTGGAATAAACCTGTCTGCATCCCTGATACCAACCAGATTTAATGTTCCTACGGCGAGATTTTAATGTTCCTAACACCTTTGGGTCAAATGGCCCATTAGGCGATATGATAATATTCTGAAATTCCCAGTTAAATTCTAAATATGTTATAACGCAAATAAAATCTATAAATAATGCTATAATCAATTTTATCATTATCAGAGATGCAAAAATGCCTTTTCTCCCGTCAAAATCGGTTGAACAACGACAAATATATTGTGAAAAAAAATAAGATTTTACCAAAATATGTGTTCCGAAGACCTCTCCAAATCCCGCCAAAATGGTTCCAATACGGCGTAGGAATATGCGGGCCAAAATACTATCTATGATACCATTATCATATAAAATCGTATTCAATATTTATATACACCGAGGTGAATCGATATATGTATGCATTCCACTAAACAAACGAAAACTAACAAGAAGCCAAATCGCGCCAAACATAACCCTTATGTGCGAAAATGAAACTGGACGTGTGAGAACTATTTTGTGTCCGCGCATGGATAATGGTCAGGCGGCTTGACCACTGCATAGGACAGAATAAATATGTGTGGTTTCTGAACTAAAATGGGAAGATATAATAAATACTAATATTTTTTTGTTATTATTCGATAGCAGAGATATGTACTAGATATTTGCTGTATTTTTATATATTTTATTCAAAATGTAGCAGGAAATATGAAGAGCACATAATTATGGCACCACGATTGCAAAACCTGCAATTATCTATGACATACATGCATACATATGGCATATGTTGGCATGACGGAGAAATGGGGCTTATGATCTATGCTACCAACTCCGCTACCCAAATCAGCCTGCATATCCGCGCAGTCTGATCAGGGTCTGCACGGTTCGCCATTCCGTCTATGTCAATTGATTTCATACATAATAGCATCCGCGATATTCAAAGAATAATATTTATAACAGTCTTGTATTTTTTAGTAAATGATGACATCTTGCAATATGCTTTGAAAGTGTCATAAATATTCGTTGTCATGTACGGAAGAAAATCATAAATTATGTAAATATTTTTCATGAACTATGACAACTGTGGAAATGTATCAAATTACTTACATGGTTGATCTCATAACGGATCACTGTGTACATAGTATACGCATATACAAATATAAGGCCAAATATGTATAATTTGCAATTGTGTGTTATTGATTAGAATATTTGCACTAATTGATGCAATTTTGGTGAAGAAATAACAAAATCCTACCTCATCTTTATCAAATTACGCACCTTGACTGAAGCTCTGTTGATAGTTTATAAAACATTTCCAATCGCCAACTTGGACTCAAAACATATTTCCTTTTGCACACGCACTAAGTACGATTCAAGTCGAGGCGTTTTGCTGGTATCATTATTGTTACTACTTCGATGAAAACAAAACACGACAAATATAGGCCCTGGTCAGACTGCACAGATGCGCTGGTTGATCTGGGGCTACACTGTCGCATATGCCGTAAGGTCCATTCCCCAGCCAGGACTCACACTCAGCTAAATTCCTTGTGTGAAGTCTGACTTTGAGATTGAAGTAAGGTTTTGCAATGAAGATATTTATTTCTGCAAGGTGTATGTAACATAACATATGCTATATGTAATTATGTATCAACAGCACATTTTAATTTGTAACTTGCTAGTGTGTTGGTCAGTTTGAACCCGCAGATATATCTACACTGGTTAGAAGACTAGTGTGTTCTTGTATCATCAGCTTATAGCTGTTAGAACAAGCAATTCTCCCATCATTATTGTGGAAATCAGCACACACATGTTGTAGGCTACCAAGAGAGCATGGAACAAGGTCAGGGTTGCTTATCCATTTAGACAATGATGAATCCAGTCGGTAACAGTCTAGATCCTGATGTGACTGCTCATTCTGATCTGGACCTAAGCTGCAAAGATTACAGCCATAATAGTCGCTGGTGGTAATAAAACTCACCTGTACATATTCTCATACACTATGGTCGAGTCTGGCGGTTACTGGAGACTCCAGCTGGGCTGTGAAAGTAGTTCGGCATGCTTTGTTATCTCATTAGCTGACCCCATAGTGCAATACAAAATCATTAACAGGAACATTAGCCTGTCAGAATCATCTTGGCATTTGGCTGTTCGTTTTCTATGGGACTGTACACATAATGCGGAGCATATTTTTTGCATCTGTTTAATTTATATTGGCAAACTGCTGAATTTACATGAAAAATAATTATTTTTGCTGACCGCTGAAAAATATAACTTGTGATTCACTTGTGATGTTTTGTCGACTCCCCGTCTTCAGAAATTGAAAATCTGTCGGCTATTGGGTGCAGACGAAATTAGGTTACATATCGGCTCCATAGCTTGGCTAATTTTTGTGCTTTCTGCAGTTTATCTGAAGCGAAGACACTTCATGTAAACATGGTAAACATAACAAATATATTTTATGGTTCATGTACTATAATTATCGATCTTTGTAATGTAAAAGTCGTGTTTGAAACATTTAATACACACAGGCTCTTTGATGCGATGTCATAAATCGGCTGTTACATCAATTGGACACACGAGGTAATGTTTAAAATGGTAATGTTTTACATCGGTGTGAAGTGAGCAGTGAGCAGTAAGTAGCAGTGAGATGTATCTCACTGTTGGCAGTAAGCAGCAGTGAGCAGTGAGGTGTGTTTCACTGCTAGCAGTAAGCAGCAGTGGGCAGTGAGATGTGTCTCACTGCTAGCAGTAAGCGGCAGTGAGCAGTTATATGCGTCAGGCAATAATGTAAACTAAGTACGTGCGAAAACTCTTTAGACCGGACAATGTATATTTGCGTAACCTCTCTAAACCGGACACCAATGCAAGCTAGGTATGTGTGCGGAATCTCTCTAGACCGGTATGTATATGTACGTAACCTCTCTAAACCGGACACCCCACTGTACACTAGATGTATGTGCGGAACGCCTCTAAACCGGACAGCACTGTGCGGAACCTCTCTAGACCGAACACCAATGCAAGCTAGGTATGTGTGCTCAACCTCTCCAAACCGGACACCACTGCACGCTGGTATGTGTGCGGAACCTCTCTAGACGGGACACTACTGTAAACTAGGTATGTGTGTGGAACCTATCTAGACCGGACACGACTGTAAATAACGTGTATGTGCGGAACATCTCCGAACGGCGGGATATCAATGTAAACTAGGTATGTTTGCGGAACATCTGTAGACGGGACACCACCGTAAGCTAAGTACATGTGTGGAACCTCTCTAAATCGGCACCACTGCAAACTAAGTATGTGCGGAACCTCTGTATACGGACACCACTGTAAACTAGGTATGCTGCGGAACCTCTGTATACCGGACACCACTGTAAACAGGTATGTTGCCGAACCTCTGTAAACGGACACACTGAAACAAGTATGTGTGCGGAACTCTAAATCGGACATCACTGCAAACTAAGTATGTGTGCGGAACCTCTGTATACCCGAGAGCACTGTAAACTAGGTATTTGTGCGAACCTCTCTATACCGGACACCACTGTATACTAGGTATGTGTGCAGAACTCTAAATCGGTCACCACTGTCAAACTAAGTATGTGTGCGGAACCTCTGTATACCGGACACCACAGTACTAGTATGTGTGTGGAACCTCTGTATACCGGACACCACTGTAAACTAGGTATGTGTGCGAACATCTCCAAATCGGACACCACTGCAAACTAAGTATGTGCGGAAACTACCAGTAAATGTGTGGCAACCTCTGTATACCGGACACCACTGCAAACTAAGGTATGAATGTGCGCTAACCTCTCTAAATCGGACACAACTGCAAATTAAGTATGAGTGGGGAAACCCTGTATACCGGACACCACTGTAAACTAAGTATGTGCGAAACCTCTGTATACCGGACACACTGTAAACTAGGTATGTGCGGAACCTCTGTATACCGGACACCACTGGGGGACTACGGGGGGACTAGGCCCACATCATGTACTAGGTGGCTGCGCTGTTCCAGGCTTCAGTCTCAAGTCTAACTCGTTTGAATACCCCCACCCACGCCATAATAGCAGCTAATAGTGACGTTCGTTGCATCTGGGGTGGCCGTTAATCACAGGTGAGAGCACTAGCCGGAAGCGAGATGTGCTGGAACGCATACAGGGGCACTCGGCCTACATCGTACCAGGCTTCTTTGCTCCATCATACACCCACGCCATAATAGCAAATAGTGCTCGTTTGAATACCCGTTTGACGACAAGACCATATAATTACCTCGTGACGAAATCCAGATAAAAAAATAGCAATGCTTTATGAATCATATTCAATTTTCAATATAATGTTTCTGCTTATGAGCATAATTAATAATGTTAATTGTAATATTATTTAAGCGAGGCCATTTTGTTTTGTATTACAAGTTTGTATACTTCTTAATTTCAAAGGTTGTCTATATGAACAATATAGCCGTGTGGGTAGCGAGAAAGTCTGTGTCCGGTGCGTTCGTGGGTTCGAATGCAGCGAACATATTTTTTTCTTTCGTTTAGTTGTTTTTTAATCACATTTCTTGTGTCACTTACACGTATTACTTAGTAAACTGAGTAAGTTTCTCCTTTCATCAGCATTCAATGCTGAAAATGGTGAAATCGTCTAAAATTGTGTACACTGTGCACTGCAAGTACCGGTCGATAACCATTGCATATACATTCGCTGGAGATAATATTAATGAAACATTTTCCGGGCCCCCCTTCAAAAATCCCGATTTTTTTTTTACGAAATATGATCTTCAAATATAAAAATGCAGTACAAAACTACTTCTATATACATGCTGTAGAATGCAAGAAATGGCTTCCTCAATTCAAACATTTTCCGGGGGCATGCCCCGGACCCCCGGGGGGCATGCCCCCGGACCCCCCTAGCCAACTCCCTCGTTCCACTCAGTCTACGAACGAGCATACCTCGTTCACGTTTCATGTGGGCCCCCCCCCCCACCCCTTGGTGAAATCCTGGATCAGCCACTGATACATGATTCTGTGGGCGTTCGAAGCGTGACTAAATTTATATTTGAACCGTTCTACAATGTTCGCTATTGTGGAGAACATTTCTCAAGTACTTACAACAGTCAATACCTATATCGGGAATTATGCGATTTTATTATATGACTAAGTATTTCAGTCATTCTCATTGGCCGAAACACGACCACGTGATTATATACAAATTTAATGTAGAACTCTGAACGGTTTGTTTACACGAATAAGCACTCTCGGACCGCGAGACCGGTCCGAGATGTGTTTATTCATGTAAACAAACCTATTGTTCACCTCCTTAGAGCGCATGCGTAAATATAACACATTTTGAAAATAAATATTTTAAAATTTAAAAAAACATTTTTTTTTAATAATTATTGAAAATTGGGTGAAACCCAAAAAAAGTGAACAAATTTTGTTTCGGCCTGATATTTTGAAAAAAATATTTTGAAATTTAAAAAACATTTTTTTTAAATAATTATTGAAAATTGTGAAGCCAACAAACAATGAACAAATCTTTTTTCGGCCGGATATTTTGAAAAAAATATTGGCAAGAAATATATAATAAAACAATTATAGTCTTTTGAATCGGTGTGACATCACTTTTCTCAGGTCCGTAAATCTCATGTACACCTCAAAAAGACAATAATTGATCATATTGCTGCATCCATATTGTATTGTTCACTGCCCACTACTGCTTACTGCTACTGGTATCCGGTCTAGAGACCGGGTGCCGCATACATACCTACCTTTCAGTGATGATCGGTTTAGAGAGGTTCAGCACATATACATATGTTGCAGTGGTGTCCGGTTTAGAGAGGTTTCACACATATACCTCGCTTGTAATGGTGTCCGGTTTAGAGAGGTTCCGGACACATATACCTCGCTTGTAGTGGTTTTCGGTTTAGACAGGTTCCGCACATATACCTCGCTTGTAGTGCTGTCCGGTATAGAGAGGTTCCGCACACACACATACCTAGTTTGCAGTGGTGTCCGGTCAAGAGAGGCCCAGCACACTTACCTAGTTTGCAGTATTGTCCGGTTTAGACAGGTTCCGCACGCATACCTCGTTTGCAGTGGTGTCCGATCAAGACAGGTTCCGCACACATACCTTGTTTTATGTGCTGTCCTGTCTACAGAGGTTCCGCTCACATACCTAGATTGCGGTGGTGTCCGGTCTATAGAGGTTACGCACACATACCGCGTTTACAGTGGTGTCACGTCTACATATGTTCCGCACACATACATGTACCTAGCTTGCAGTGCTGACCAGTTTAGAGAGGTTTCGCACACGTACCTAGTTTAAAGTTATGTCCGGTTTAGTGGGGTTCCCTACATACACATAGTGTACAGTGGTGTCCGGTTTAGAGATGTTCCGCACACATACATGTACCTAGCTTGCAGTGCTGACCAGTTTAGAGAGGTTCCTCACGCATACCTAGTTTACAGTGGTGTATGGTTTAGAGAGGTTCCGCACGCATACTTAGTTTAAAATGATGTCCGGGTTAGTGGGGTTCCCTACATACACATAGTTTACAGTGGTGTCCGGTTTAGAGAGGTTACGCAGATATACATTGTCCGGTCTAAATAGTTTACGCACGTACTTAGTTTACATTATTGCCAGACGCATATAACTGCTCACTGCCGCTTACTGCTAGCAGTGAGACACATCTCACTGCCCACTGCTGCTTACTGCTAGCAGCGAAACACACCTCACTGCTCACTGCCGCTTACTGCCAGCAGTGAGATATATCTCACTGCTACTTACTGCTCACTGCTCACTTCACACCGATATGTTTTACCATAATTCTGGTGTACCAGCATACACAAACAATTATTAACATTTAGGGAAGCAAGACAATTGTATTTCTGTCAAGCCACAACTATAAAGAGGTAAACATGGTAAATGGAACAGCTGTTACCTGGCAATTGCCAGCTGATCAGGTCAATGACCGGACAATGTTTGATTTTGGGAGTCTGAATTTGCTGGTAATGTGTGCAGTGTTTTTCTTACTTGTGGCTGTGACTGGAGAAATAGGGCTAATAGGAATTGTGACCAGTATAGCTCTTGGTTGTATGCATGTATAACCAAACTAAACAGTGTAATTTTTACATAACACAGCATGTTATTTTGTTTCGCTTTGTGCCTTTTTTAATACGATCGATCGATGGCCATTGTCATAAATATTTGGCGACTCAAGACCCTAATTGACCCACACAATACGTAACATTGGCGTGTGTGGCTAGAAATTCAATATCTGCAGGCGCGTAACCAGGTTCTTGCTGAGGAGGTACGCATTGAGCGGCGATAGCCGCGATTGTCTAGGGGGGTCCGGGGGCATGCCCCCTGATTTTGTTTGGATAAGAACGCAAATCCTGGCTTCTAGAGCCCTCCAGATATCGATATATTACGCGAAATTTTATTTATGTTAGCAGAGAAATTTTCATTTTACGAAATGTAGTTCTTATTTTATAAAATAATTTGTTAAAATTTGTAAATTGTAGGGGGTGCGTTCGCACCCGTCGCACTCCCCCCGCCCCCTCCCCCTCCCTCCCCCCTGATCTGGTAACACGAGGCACGTGGCAGCTGTGTATTGCGCCGCTTATCGGGATATCCGTTATCATGGTTATCGAGGTGTGTAATTTCACACGTCACTCACGTGGCATGTCGTGTATTATTTTCGGCATACGGAGCGTGGATTGAGAAATAGCAGCCGGATTTCATTATTTGCAGACCAAATTTTAAGGATAGTTTGCAAATCTCAATCGGTCTGATATTTCAAACTGAACATTTTAGAAGCCCTGCTTGTGAAGTATCATAGTATACCGATCGAGCATAAAAAATGTTATATTTCCAGAAGATTGAATATCTTATTAAACTTGTCTAAAACTCTGATTAAGCAAATCTTTAAATTAATTAGGCAACAACAACTGAATTTCATTAGTCGATGACATTAGTTATGCATCAATTTAATTTCTTTCGGCTAAATATTCATAAAAGATGAATTATTTACTATGCCGTCCTACAACTATTTCATTTGTGAAGTCTCAAATCTTACAAACCAAACATAATGTTTTCAAAATATCGCATTCACAAAAATTAATTATTTATGTCGGCCGACAAAATATTCTATAAGTCTCAAATCTTACAAACTGAGTATACTTTTAACGATCTTCTTCTGGTTTGTTGCAGAGAGTAATTAAGCATCTATTTATGTTGGCAATTACTGCTGAATTTACATACAGACATTTTTTTGGCTCACCGCCAAAAAATGTAACTTTTGAAGTCTCATAGCATAGCACTGTATCCAGACTGATTAGGGACTACACTGATGTATATATTATCGGTAGTCTAATCAGCCTTGGTAAATGTACAAGCTGATCAGGGACTACTAGTGCATGTGCTGCAGTACATGGTGCCGGTTGTCTGGTCAACCTAGTTAGATATGGATGCTGATCAGGGACTACGTTGGTATACATAGTGTCGGTAGTCTGATCAACATAGCTTGATATGCCGCCTGATCAGGGACTACACTGATGTACATAATGTCAATAGCCTGATCAACCTAACTAGATGTGCCGCCTGATCAGGGACTACATTGGTATACATAGTGTCGGTAACCTAATCAACTGTGCTAGATGTGCCGCCTGATCAGAGACTACACTGATATACATAGTGTCGGTAGCCTAATCAACCTAACTAGGATATGCCGCCTGATCAGGGACTACGCTTGTATACTATATGAATGTAGGACAAAACCACCTTGGACATAACCCCCTTCGTGTGAAAATGATAACATGGACAAAACCCCTTCATTATTTTGACAGGGTGGACATAACCTCCTTCATGATTTGTACAGGGTGGACATAACCCCCTTCATGATTTTTACAGGGTTGACAAAACCCCTTTCATTAATTCCCGGGATGAATAAAACATTTGTTTGCTGTGTATTATTATTGATGATATTATTTTACTAAAACTAAAAAAAATCATAATATACAATAAACAAATATTCATATATTGGCTAGAGTCAGTAGCCTGATCAACCTAGCTAGATATGGCGCCTGATCAGGGACTTCACCGGTGTACGGAGTACCGATATACTTATCAACTAGCTAAATATGCCGGCTGCTCAGGGACTACACCGGTGTACAGATTACTGATAGTCTGATCAACCCAACTGGATATGCCGGCTGCTCTGGGACTACACCGGTGTACTGATTACGGATAGTCTGATCAACCCAACTGGATATGCCGGCTGCTCTGGGACTACACCGGTGTACAGATTACGGATAGTCTGATCAACCCAACTGGATATGCCGGCTGCTCTGGGACTACACCGGTGTACTGATTACGGATAGTCTGAACAACTTAGCTAGACATGCCGCCTGATCAGGGACTACACCGATGTACAGATTACCGATAGTCTGGTCAACCTAGCTAGATATACCGGCTGCTCAGGGACTACACTGGTGTACAGATTACTGATAGTCTGAACAACAACTAGATATGCCGGCTGCTCAGGGACTACGCCGGTGTACAGATTACTGATAGTCTGATCAACCTAGCTAGATATACCGGCTGCTCAGGGACTACACTGGTGTACAGATTACTGATAGTCTGAACAACAACTAGATATGCCGGCTGCTCAGGGACTACGCCGCTGTACAGATTACTGATAGTCTGATCAACCTAGTTATATATGCCGGCTGCTCAGGGACTACACTGGTGTCCAGATTACTGATAGTCTGAACAACAACTAGATATGCCTGCTGCTCAGGGACTACACCGGTGAACAGATTACTGATAGTCTGATCAACGCAACTGGATATGCCGACTGCTCAGGCACTACACCGGTGTACAGATTACTGATAGCCTGACCAACCCAACTAAATATGCCTGCTGCTCAGGAACTACACCGGTGTACAGATTACTGATAGTCTGATCAACCCAACAGGATATGCCGACTGCTCAGAGACTACACCGGTGTGCAGATTACTGATAGTCTGATCAACCTAGCTAGATATGCCGGCTGCTCAGGAACTACACTGTTGTACATATTAGCGATAGTGGGGTCGTCCCAAGTTGATGAGCGTGCTAATCAGGCACTACACTGGTCTACAATTTGGTGATATTCTCAGCATCCTGTGTATACGTATTCGGTTGTATATCTACTGCTAATAAGTTCATTTCAAATCTGATTTGAGATGATATTAATGTTTTAAGCCTTTTCGTAGTAAGATGCCTTTGTATATAGACACTCGTTTGTGGTTTAATAAGAAATTGTATAGAAATAAGCCAACAGCGGTTGTCATTGCCTCTGATAGTTTTAACCAGGATAAGTGCAGTGGCTTATTGTTTTCTTGCTGATTTGCGCGGAGTCCTTTTATAGTAAAATAAAATAATAATTAAAAAAATCGAAAAATATTAATTTGATGCGAGGGTTTAATCCTGATTGTCCCACATTTGAGTGTCCAGTAGTCCTGATTGTCCCACATCTGGTTTTTACAGGTAACTGGATTTTGCAGATTTCAGGCTATAGTATTTTTCAATAAAGTGACATTGTATGCCAGTTATACTTGTATATATGTAAATATAAATAAAATAAATATATTAATAAAAAATAAAGTGGCATACAATGTTGTTATAAGTTTTAGTTTAAATTAGTGTTTCAAAGTGTGTATTGTTAAATAATTCAATTATCTACAGTTCTTTGATGATTAGTAAAGCCAATTGACTAATAGAACATCAAAGTAAGTTTATTATAAATAAGTGTTTATTATTATATAAATGTTATTATTATTTTAATTATAATATAAATGTGTTTCCGTCCAGTATTCCCGCGACTTTTCCAAGTTTATATTCCCGATAAATTCAACAAAAATGCCATTAATTCCTTATAATTCCAGCATTTGAAATAAATCCATCAATAAAATATGGGCCAATCAAATGTTAGGGAATTGTGTAAATATTTTTGTGCTGGAATTATACCCGGATGTTTATTGTCAATTGGTGATTATACAGCAAATACCTTACGATATAGCCCACCAGTATAGCCCAATATCACACTGCGCTTCCCGGCTGTCTGATCAGGCCATACTCTGATGGTCGTTGAGTCAATACAGCAATTGTTATGTTTATTAGTAACAATTTGCCCATTACGGTTGGAAACTGGTCGATAGGGTTTGCCCTTTTTGTATGACTGAAGTAGAAGATGAGTACCACGTACTGTTTAGCTGCCCTATATACAACGACATACGTATTGATCTATGCGAACAAGCATGTTCTATTGAACCACTGTTCGCTGAAATGACTGATGATTCCAAATTTGTTTTTCTTTTCTCGAACTGCAATATAATACGATTTTGTGCCAAAACCCTTTGCTATATTTTAAATCGAAGATCTGCACTGTTGTACAAATAATACAATTATAGTATCATGTGTGAATTAGTTTACGTGTAAATAATACAACTATTTCTTATTACAACGGCGTGTTTTTGTGTGTGTATCCCTTTTAAGCTCGGTTGCATATTGGTATGTAGTCCTTTTAAAGTTTCAATAGAAACGTATTATTCAAGTAATGTATTTTATGTATATGCTGAAATGTAATTATAACTGCTCATTAAATGAGCCGTCTCTTATAATTATTACAGAATGGCAATTGTACATGTACCTGTATTGTTTTATCGCTATGTATTTTATGCTGTACAGTTGAAGAGACCTAAATAAACAATTGAACTGTAAAAGTACAATAATTATTATGAGTAGGGTATACACTGGAAAAATATGTTCGAAGGTCACTCTTCTTAACTGACGTCACAGTTTCGCACCTACTGTTAATAACTTGGGAAAATATGCTGATTATGACAGACAAGAGAGTAAGAAAACATTTTCACATTCGTCTTATAAGACAATATTATTTTTGCAATTATTAAAATATCCTTTGTTAATAATTGTCACCATTTCAGTATTCGCTTGTTGTTGCAGACGCGCGAAATAGTCCGGGAGCAGAGAGGGTTAACCCTGCATTGTTGTATTAAGTTGTTTTCACTGTTGATTTTGGTAGCTAAGGGTCTATACTTTCGGAAACTGCTTGATGACATGTTGTCACCCTTGAGCAATTTGAGAAATTCAAGATGGCGTCCAAGATGGCCGCCATTACCTATAAATGACCATAACTCCCAACTATTCACTATAGGAAGGTGATTTTTGTCTCTATACCTAGGTTTTAGGGGTCAAGCTATCCATTATAACTAAGTATTATGTTAATATCGTATTACATAATGGTAATTTCCAAGATGGCTGCCAAGATGGCCACCGTAACACTAAAACTAACATATTTCCTTAACTATTTACTCCAAATTAGTCGTGAAGGTGTCTATCACTGGGTATTTTGGAGACACATCTATCTGTATCAGATCAAAGTTAATATACTGATGATGTCATCTAGAAATCCAAGATGGCTGCCAGTTTACAAGCACTAGTATATCTTAAATACTATTCAATCTTGGGAAAAATATGAAAAGGTAAACGACCACAGGTGTTATATTATAACAAATGTTCTTTAATTTTAAATCTGAATTCTCACACAGACTACCAAAAGCATATTATACAATTTATATTTAAGGATGGCTACCACTTCACCAAATAATTTACACTGTTGTGCAATGTGTTGCCCATGTGCATCGCAAAGACATGCAATCAACTATGATGTCGGGTTACAGCAACCCTGATTATAGCAGGCGCAAAATATTGTGCATTTCATGTTTGCAACTACAAGCACGTGAACTGCATGGAGTAGTACTGTGGCATCCACATTTCATTAGACGTAGTACCATCTCTGGGGCTAGTTCGACTTCATCAGGGAGGGTGACTGGCTGAAGGGACTTGTTTTGGTCATCCTTTACCCAACCATATTCCGTTGAGTCCAACTCGGGTGGATTCTGCGCTTCCAGTGACTGCCATACCAAGGCCTGATGGTGAGCTCTTTTAACATTTTCCTTGAATGCCTCAGTTGTTGGTGGCAAGGTACACAACTTCGGTGTTGATGACTGATGACCCTTTGCCTGTTTTTGACAGCCATACCTTTAACATTGTCTCTGACATTGTACTACAGTTTGTTTGTCCATAGCACGCGGAAATGAAGGAGGTAGCCTGTTGAATTACAGATTCCATAGAATGCCCTGGTGCACCCAACAAGTTAAGTGAGTGCCCCGATCGAAGTGTTTTGAGTACAGTGGCCTTTCCAATTCCAAAATAGGAGGCAACGGTGTCATAGCCCGAAAGTGCATGTGCCGGGAGTATTCCTTCGACTATCTCAGAATGCTTCTGCACAGTTTTGCCTATATCAACCACCGTCCTTCCTTTGATGGGGGACTCCATCAATACAACATTCTTGAGATTTTCCATGTGATGATAATGCAGCAACAGTACAAAGACGTCAGTGTCATCGGCAACAACGGTGATTTTGCTTTCTGCATTTTCCGCGGCACAACTCAAGACCTGTTGGACAATGACGTTATCTGCTTCTTCGTGTGAAGTTGCCAAATCTGCCCGTGAAATGACAACTCCACCTTCACTGATTTCGATTGGCACTGGATCTGCTCCTGTTACCACTAACTTATGATGTCGTGTGTTGTCCTCGTGAAACTTCTTATCCTGGACTAGTTCATCAACTATCAGTTGCATCAGTTGCTTCTTGTTTTTGGAAGAGGCTAGTAGAATCTTCTGCGCTGGAAGTTTACTGTTGACTTGCAAATGATGAACCCTACTGACACCAGTTGCCCTAGATCCTCTGGTAACACTCTTTGTGCTGTAATCATAGTATCTGTCAACTATTAGATACACGTCCTCGACCCATAACCTTTTTCCTATGGCATATTTGAAGTTCGCTATATAGTCCTTGACAGACCCATCAGCAGGCCAAGGAACTACCCAGAGTATTGCTGAGCCATCGAGCACACTAACATTTGCACCATCAGCAACTCTATCAGCAATCCTCATATCTCCAGTATCATCAAACATGGACGTTGGAACTGGCGCAAGTGCACGGCCATTGATGTCATCATGGTATCTGGGTGTGACGGGATCATGTATATTAAGGGAAGGTAAACAGCATTCGTCTTTGGTTGTGCTGAATGACCCTGTCGAAGTGCAGCCCCAGTGTTGTACCCATTGTACTCATGACAATCTAGTGTGTTGTTCATGTCTTGAAGGAACGCGAAGTCCATCTCACTGGCTCTTCCCTTTGAAATTACTTGTTGTGCCAGCATACGCAGGGGCTGAACTGATCGTTTGGGGGTGTTCTGTGGCATCGGAGGCTTCTTGGGACCATTATATCTCTCTATCTCGACGTCATACTCGAGTGGCTCAACCATGTCTTCCTTTTTCACACGCCTGATGGTGTCTTCTTGGACTGTTTCATTACTGTTACTATTTGGTTGTGTGAGCAGCATGGCAAGAGAATGGGTGGATTACTTTCCGTTTGGAGACGATATGTCAGTATCAAAATTGTCTACAATAACCTGAACCAAGCTTGAACTTGAAGTTGATAGGCCTGGTAGTGAAGGTTCCATGGTTGTGGCTTTGGCAGCTGCATGTTTAAAACGCCGTACTTCATCGTAGGTACATGTAACACCATACTCTTGTAACACGTTGATAAGTTTTTTTGATCTCCTCATCTTGATGCCAAGAGTAATTTGCAAACTAGTGGGATGGTTTTTCATCACCCCAGTTACCATTGAACCAATGAGAAGTGCAGTGCCTTATCTAGGTTAGGAGACAGCTTCCCTAACAGTTTCATCAAAGTGTCACTCACAGTCTCTCTACATTTCTGTCGGTTAACCCTAGTATCATAACAATCTTTATCTAATGTTATCAGTTTGACCTCATGCCTGATGACTTTGCACAGTTTGTTGATTGTTACATCAATGTCATCATCCTCGTCTTGAACCAATCGCATACATTTTGCAACTATAGATCGCAAGCTAACAATGTCTGCTAACCCTGGAGACTTTAAAACCACCAACTCATCTCCGAAGCGTTCGCATAGGTTTGGGACAATTAAACGACGTGTCAGCCTATCACCCCGACTTATTTGTATGCTTCATGCAGCTCAACTGAATTCAGGAAGCCGGACAAGTCTTTGATCATTACAACAAGTGATTCAAAGGCACGATCAATGTTAACTTGGCTATCAGACTTGGTTGCAGCTGAAGCCACATTTGTTTCTGACAAGAAGCTATTTCGGCAATCCACATGATACCTTGCATCAGCTGCGTGAAGGTCACTTACAGTAATATCTACCCGTTGCCGCACAACGTCTGATAACTCATCTTGACGCCGTTTGCAGGCTTCAAGAATAGTTTGCTTGAGTGACTTATTGCCACCTGCGCCGCCTATTTCCCGACATGAATATGCTGGTCGCCAACGTTTTGGGTTTTTCGGATCTTTTTCAAGCACACAAGTTTCACCACAAAACAAACAATGTTCTTTGAAGATAAATCCTGGTAGTGATGAACGTCTCCTGGTCTTTGGTGGAATGTAAGACGAAGCACTTTCTGGATTCTTCCTTTTGTGCCTTTGAACCTGGACGCTTGAAGTGTATGTTGAAGCACAGTTTCTGTGACATTTAACTGTGCATTCAGGATTTTCACTAACTTTTTCTTCCAGAAGTTCATGATACCTGTCCCCGTAGATTTTGCTATGCTTGATAAAGTGTTGAATTCTGACAGGGCCAGTGTCTTTCAACGGTTCGGTCTTATTCTCACATCCAAATTTGGACACGAAAAAGCACTGTTCTTCATTCATTTTTTACTCGTCATACGGGCAGCACCTGAAAAGACAATATTGAAGTATTAGTGCCTGTCTATTACAATATGATATTAACATAATACTTAGTTCTAATTGATAGCTTGACCCTTAAAACCTAGGTATAGAGACAAAAAATCACCTTCCTAGGGTGAATGGTTACTTTCTTAGACTGGCAGAGACAACATAATGTCCATATAATTGTTTTTAACTTAAAATCAAGTTGCCCACCCCCCCCCACCCCCACCCCCAATAAAATGGCCAAGGGGGGGGGCGGTCCTAGCGAAGTGAAAAAACTGTTTTTACCTGAAAAAATTGAATTTCAACTCGAGGTCTAGTAATAATTTGTCAAGAAGCATGGGATTTCAAGTGGGTGGGGAATGTTTGTCTTCCATCCAACATAAATTTGTACACAAATACAATATCTGCTGCTTCGAGCAATGAGTGTCTAGATAATGAAATACATATGAAATAAATAGCATACCTTGAGACCAGATAGCGCTTCGAAAAATCACCGTTGGAGTCGACTACATCGTTTTTTTCCGGGTAGCAGACGAATCAATTTATGATTTGTTGTTGATGTTGTTGTTGTTGTTGTCTGTTATTTCCTCCGCTGACTTTTCGGCACCCCTGGTATTCTATACCGAAGTACTGCACCAGACAGTAAAAAATACTTCAAAGATTTAGTACAAAATTAACGATTTTTCAGTTAACCAACCCTA
>CM055268.1:78865464-78916190 GCA_029237695.1 Conchocele bisecta
ATACATACACATACATAAACATGTATACATACATATATCTTCATCCACCAATCAAACTGTCTGATCCCAAGCACGAGGTTACTGAGCTTGGTAATCGCCGGTTCTGCGCCCTACATGATACATGTTCATACAAGTTAAGTTATATTATTTAGCATATGGCAATATGCGTCATAACATCTTTTGGCGAATGAAAATGAAAAACGTGAAAACGTGTAAAGCTGTTCACTAACAGTGTTTATACTGGTGGCCAGTGTTGCGCCGATCACCTTTTGTGAGAATGTTTCTGAAGTGCATTGTTCCAGTTCAAGATACAGTTCAAGTTTACAAGTTTACATGTCCTGTAAATCTCGTCAATGAAGTCCGGTAATTCAATAGTTGCCCTGTTCGGTTTCGAGTGGTAACATTATTACATTGTTACGGATGGACTGTTTTAAGTCTAGCTTAAAAACGGACTGACCTTTTCAATGAAGAGATTACGGTTCACGATGAATCATAAACTTGATAATTAGATGGCACGATAAATAAAGAATACCAGGCTAGTGTCTTTTGATATTAAGTTTATCAGGCAAGGCTAGGAAACGCGTAGGAATTCCGAGGATTGCCGAGGAATTCATACCGTTTCCGAGCCGAGCCTGATAAACTTGATATCAAAATACACTAACCTGGTATTCTATTTGTCAGGTAACGTGTTATGCTCGAAAATGACATTAGATGATGTCGTATTATATGGACAGAACACGGACTTGTTTACGTTGCGTCATTACACTGACGTCAATCGGTAACTTCACGTGAAGTCAACCGACCAATGAAACGTCAGTTTTCACTTTGTTTTAACCCGGATGTTGATATCAGGTCAATGCAGGTACAAACTGTTCTTTATATCAGAGACATCATCTGCGATATTTTCTAGCAAAATAAATATTAATTCACCATTACTCCATGTATTGATTGGCATTATTATACATTTTAAATCAGACGTAACTTTCCACACTGATATCAGGGGCGATAACCGTGTTTCATTAAACTGTTAACGGACATTTATATTTATTCTCTGCATTTATTTGTTGATGTGCAATGGATATACATGTACTTTATAATCTATCGCAAATATTATGTTCTTCAGGTGATGCATTTACTAGTAATTAGTATAAACAATTAAAAAATACGATGCCTCATTTGCATATGAAAATAGCCGGATATCACTGCGAGTCACTATCAGTAAAATAAACATTACTAAATGATTATATCCGTATAGCGGGCACTTGCAATGTTTAGAACTGGTGTAATAGTGAAAGTTATACACTTATTTAATTCCTATCAAGAACATTAATTTAAAAAGCATTAATTGTTACGTATATAATATAGTAGGGGATCTGACACCTTCAAAAAATATTTTTGTAGTTCCCCAGAGGGGGCCAAGGTTTTATGGTATCGTTGGAAAAGGTATCATTTGAGCTTCCATTTAAAAGATGTTAGCAAGGAAAAAAAGTGTCCGTTGCTATGGAAACTCACATTAAAGACCACGCCCTAAAATATTCCATATATCTTCAAATTCGTCCCTGCAGTGCTCAGTTATCCTGTAATGTACATTAATGTGTATTATATAAGTACTGTTGTGGGTTATCAAGATCTGTATCACTGATTCATTACCATAGATAGTGAGAAAAGTGAGAAAAGTTATTCCCCTTTTTTTGCTATTTTTTAGTTATCAGCAATACCACGTTTTGAAATGTCAATATATCACCTATGTTGCTAGAAAATTAGGTGTTAAACCTAGCATATGAACTGATACTGTACAGAGATGATTATTCAAGATGTTAGCAAGGTCAATTAATGTTAGTTTCCATAGAAACAGTACTTAAAAACACACCAATATACCGATAATTTGTACGATTTTGCTATTGTGTGCTATTATTGGCATGAATATGATGGTAGCTACATAGTAATGACCAACATACTCGAAGCAGATATTTAGTTTTTTTATTACCATATTCTGTTCCATGGCTTAATAATAAGCTAAGTGAATACCAAAAATGGCCGACAAATTCAAGATGGCCGACATATTTCACAATGGTGGACAAATGTTATTACATGAAAATCAATACCTGTATGCACAAATACACACATTAAATTGAATGGAAAGGAACTAGAAAAGTATTGTGTTCATGGATCACGGATGCCCCACTGGCAGCCTTGATAGTGAATAATAATTAACACATTTTTTAAGTCCATGGCTTTGACCCAGATAAAATCGTGGGTGTGCATTTTGTTGCAGAATGATGCACGAGGCTAGTACAAATGCATCTGTGAAATAGGAAATCCTTCCATCAAGGGAAACAGACATTATAACACGTTAAGCTACCGTGACGTATGGACAATGGTAACACACCCCCCCCCCCCCACCCCCCTCCACAAGGTTTTATCAACCGGATCAACTAAACACTATGTACACATAAATAAATATCGTGATCATATATGATTACTGTAGTTATTTTGCTTACTACATGAGTGTACTACACATCCAGTACACATCTACATTTAGTGTTACAACATACAACATACATGTACATATAATGTGTATGATACTTGCATGTATACAACTGCTTGTTTGCGAGGTCTAAACATATTTTAGCCATCACATATATCTATATATCATTATCTGATTCGGAATCACTGCTATCAAACCCCATACTGTTCAAACAATTTTGAGAACAGCCACAACACTCACTACATGCCATTCTGTTTTTGTAGCAACTGCATCTAGCACTGGAACATTGTGCACTACATGAACATTTAATGAGTTCCAGTGTCCGCCCTTGGTGCTGGTAGTTTGTCCATCCAATCAACGGACAATATGCCGTTCTCCAACTGCCAACCATTGCCATGAGGGCTGGGAATTTCCTCTGTGGCGTTCAGAGCTGATTTCCAAATGAATGCCTGGTATTTGGCCCATGCAGTATGCTTCTGCAGTGCATCCCTATGTGCTAGCATCATTTGGATAATCGGCATGTGAACGTTTTAATTGAATGGCATTCAGATCTCTCTTCAATGTGTAGTACTGATAGCATGTGCGATGGTACATGCCATGTGGACCAGATTCCCACAGGTCACCCACATATTTGAATATGTAATCATCTCGTATCACTGCCGCATTTCTAAAAGTTGCCCAACTGATTGCAGTGAATGAAGATAGGGTTCCACTAATACCATCCTTATGGCACAAACACTTATAAAAGTTGATCTGTGTTTTTGTCGGCTTTGTGTCACGGTCCATAGTTATATTCTATCTACATGCACTAGTATATATCAGGCACTGGACTGTTAGTAGAAATGTATACAAACTACAATGTATTATGTTAGTACAGGTAAGTAGCATATTGATTGCAAATTATCCCAGCTGATCACTGTTGTTGGGTTTGTGTTACAGTCCATGGTTGCATTCCATCTACGTGTATACTATTATACATTCAAGTTAGGTAATGTTAGGTAATTGACTGGTTAGTAACTTATTGTATGTAAACTAGTATGTTAGTGCACAGGTAGCATTATATACTGCAGATATTCGTCAGTAAAGCCTCTAAACGATGTGATGTGTCTACAATGGCATGCTTCTCATGTTACCTGAAATGCAGATAGAAATTAAGTCAGATTTGGTCATTTCGTACCCACTTTTTGGTCTTTTCGTACCCATACCTTACCATTTTCTACCCATATTAGAATTTCAGTTTTAACTCGATATTCCATCTTAAATATTTAGTCGAACACATATATACAAAAATAGAGTAATAAACCCTAAAGGGCCCATTGAGCAAGGTACTGGGTACGAAATGACCAAACCGGGACACGAAATGACCAACATGTTGGTAAATTCGTACCTATAGGTACGAAATGACCAAATGTTCCGTACATATGGATAGGAAATGGCCAAACCGGGTATGAACTGGACTGACAACAGTAACCCGACTCCAGTGTATAAAAGTACTGCCTAGTGCCTACTTATTGAAACTGGACAAGACACTTTATCCACACTGTTCCAGTTCATTCAGCCGTGAATGTGTACCGACAATTCGTAGTTGCTCTGTAAATACGAATTACCTGCTTCTCACAAAAAAAAGTGTAGATCCGTTCTTTCTCCCATTCTTGGGAAACGACATTCAAGGTCACTGAGCCAGTACTGCCGTAAAATATAAGCTAAAACAATTAAAACCGTTTAATATTGTCAACGTCAAGTAACTGACATGGACTGACTCATGATAATTTGCTAACCAATAATTTCATCAGAGAATGGCATTTAGATCAATGCATTTATGTTAAAAACAGACACCTTCATTTAAATGATACATTTGTAATACCATACCATTATATACATCAATCATGATACTTTTTGGTGGGGGATCCAACTAGATTCAGTGTTTCAGATGTGAATAGGATTGTTTTTGTTTTTTTTATGGAACAATCAATAATAATGGCATCAGAACTTAATTTAGACAAATGGCTAAATTTACAACTAAGGGGAATAACTTTCACCACTTGCTAGATATATTAACAGTTGATATTAGATGCCATACATTCATGAGAATACATGAACCAGTTTGAATATTCAAGTTCAACCTTTGTGGTGTAACCAACTTAGTAAGTGTGCTTAAAGTCACTAATTTGGGGTGATTCACATGCACAATGAGCATTATTGTTCAATAATTTGCAAAACAGCTGGGTAAGGTTTTTAAGGCTGTTTCTATGGTAACAAATATCTATTTGATATTAATAACATACTAAATACATATTTGTATTCCTTTCTCTATCCCATGGTAGTTGCTACACCAGATATAAGTTTAATTATATGAGTGATACATTAGCAACTAAATGTGCAAAATAGCAAAATCGTCCAAATTATCTGTATATTAGTGTGTTTTTAAGTACTGTTTCTATGGAAACTAGCATTAATTGACCTTGCTAACATCCTGACTAATTATATATATACAGTACCAGTTCATATGGTAGGTTTAACACCTGATTGTCTAGCAACATGGATGATATATTGACATTTCAAAACGTGCTATTGCTGATTACAAAAAATAGCAAAAAAGGGGGAATAACTCTGAAATTTTACTTTTCTCACTATCTATGGTAATGAATCAGTGATACAGATCTTGATAACCCACAACAGTACTTACATAATGCACATTAATGTACATTACAGGATAACTGAGCACTGCAGGGACGAATTTGTAGATATATGGAAAATTTTAGGGCGTGGTCTTTAATGTGCGTTTCCATAGCAACGGACACTTTTTTTCCTTGCTAACATCTTTTAAATGGAAGCTCACATGATACCCTTTCCAACGATACCATAAAACCTTGGCCCCCTCTGGGGCACTACAAAAATGTGTTTCTAGGCCACTTATTGCATATCAGATCCCCTACTAATAATACGGCGTTTTTTTTAAATTTCGTCTAATTTATCTCATCCAATGTATCACGCCCTGACCAATGTGACGCAGTAATTAAGTATGTCGTTAAGACGATTTATAAAATGCATTTACACCTTCCATAAATTCGTTATGGAAACAAACGTTCAACGTATTTCGTTTATATATCGCACAATTACGTTAGCCCCATGTGACGTCATCTGGCCTTCAACGAGCATAGTTTGAAATTTAAACGTTTGGCCCCGATACATTTTCCAAAAAAAAAGAGTAGTTTATGCCTGTATTAAGAGGACCCAACTATCACGTTACCTTGAAGTAGATGGTGGATATATGCCACCATAGGGAAGTATATGTATATGACGTATTACCTGCTTTCTATATGGCGCAGCGTCATGAGAAAAACTGGCCTATTTGCATTTGGTGGTGCAAACTCTGATAACTTTAGTAGCGATTTTTTTGGTATGGTGGTTAACCCTTAGACCGCTACTCACAACAATTGTCGTCTGCTGTTGCTTTTATATCTTGCCTTATTTCTCAATAAAACGATGGTTTGGCAGCACATCAGAATCATTTCCAATGGGAATGATTCTGAAGTGCTGTCAAAGCATGTTGTAAATTATTCTAAAGTGCTGTTAAAGCATTATTTTGATGATACAAATGGAAAATAGAAAATAAACAGCAGACGACAAAAAAATAAGATAGCGGTCTAAGCGTCAAGTACGGATATTCCATCTGTTCGTTCAATCACAGAGGGGAAACAACGATGAAAACGAATATTCTTGTTCGTCTATTCCTATCTACGCCGCGTTGAGTTGACAATTAAGAATCTTAAATTTCATTCCTTCTTTCCTACATATGACGCCATGGTTTTAGGGTTATGGTGTATATATATATCTCGGATGCCGCGGAGAGACGGATAATTTAAGTCACCTAGGCCGGAGTCCTTACTTTGTTACCACATGTGTCCAACGTTTTGCTGAGACTAGTTAACTGTAAGTCCGATTCGGTACAAAGGAGTCATTTGGTATGTTTTTCAATGAACGCATCTGTACCGACTCGGACTTTCGGTAAAATTCCCAGCACAACTTCGGACCCTTGTGTTTGTTACTCTTAAAATTAGGTGTTTCACATGATTGAATGAGGAAAAGTACAGACATTGAACAGAATGTGCAGATGCGCATTCTTACCCGAGATCAAATCGCACACGCCTCTGGCCTGATAACGATATATATTGCGTGTTACGTTTAGACGCATGACAGGTGAATCATTGATATAATGGCGATCAGTGAATATCCGGATCAGACTGTGCGGATTAACAGGTTGATCTGGATCTACACTGGTCGCACAAAGCTTATACTATTCACATTGCTCCAGTCAGAGCCACATATAAGACCAAGGTAGTAAGTAAGATTACTGCCCAATTAGTACATAAAGTATGTTCAATAAAAAGGTTAATATTTATGATACAATGAGACGACACTAATTAATGATTAACCTTTTCATGATTGCTATCTACGATCTGAAAAAACAGGTATTAGTTCATTGCTGGCTATTGTAGACCCGGAACACTACGCGGTTTCACGTAAATGTAACATGGTGATAATAATGCACAGTATTTTATTGAATGCGTATTCAAGTTCGTTGCATTTTTGACAGAATGGCGAACACTGTAGAACATGTATGTCTACAGTGGTCCCTACGGTAATATTAGCTCGACTTTCTCCGTGACAAGTTGGTATTATTTCCTGAATGCGACGTATCCATCAAATCTATGTGTACTGCCGTTGAAGTTGAAACTTTATCCCGTCAACACAGTGCGTATGTGCCGTGAAACACTGTGCCGTGAATTTGTTTTGATATCCTGTCAATACGATCGATAAACACTGCGTATGAATATGTGCGGTGACAGGGGTTATGTTTTTGCATTTTAAAGCCATTTGTAGGTGTAGACGGGATAAATAGAATAGTAGGTTACAGTCGAGCACATCCCGTTTCCGAGCTGCGCCAGATATGTTTTTTTCATTCACGGCACTAACCTACTATTCTCTATTTATGTATTGTACAACGATTATAAACATGCGCGATAGTACGGAGACCCGCAGGGGACATGGATTTTGTTTAGTAATTCGTTCCCATGAGAAATAACAATACGTTCCCTCAATTTAATAATTCGTTCCGTCGAATTAACAATTCGTTCCCACGATATAACAATTCGTTCCCTCGAATTAACAATTCGTTTCCACGAAATGACAATTCGTTCCCTCATTTTAACATTTCGTTCCCTGAAACTAACATTTGGTTCCCACGATATAACAATCCGTTCCTACGATATAACAATTCGTTCCCTCGAATTAGCAATTCGTTTCCACGAAATGATAATTCGTTCCCTCTGTCAACATTTCGTTCCCTCAAACTAACAATTGGTTCCCACGAAATAGCAATCCGATTCCCACGATATGACAATTCGTTCCCTCGAATTAACAATTCGTTTCCACGAAATGACAATTCGTTCCCTCAATTTAACATTTCGTTCCCTCAAACTAACAATTGGTTCCCACGATATAACAATCCGTTCCCACGAATTAACAATTCGTTCCCGTGGGAACGAATTGTTGTTTCGTGGGAACTACCAGTAATTGCTAATTCGTGGAATTGTTAAATTGAGGGAACAATTCTTCGTGTGAACGAATTAATAACAAAAATAATTCTACATCGCCTGCGATAGCACTTACGAGGGGTGTTCCATAAATAATGTCACTTGTATCTGTAATTCTATATCTCAAGTAGTTGTGATCATTTTATGATGCGATGTCTTTCAAAATACTCACCTTTAGCTGAAACACACGTTTTTAGCCGTTCGATCCAGTTTTGGAAACATTTTTAACATTCACCCATCGGACTGATAAACAGTAGATTCAAGGGCACTTCTGGAATTGTACTCTTTCCAGATAAGTGATTTTCTTTCAACTTTGGAAAGAAAAAGAAAAGTAGCAAGGGACGAGGTCTGACGAATGAGGATGTGTGGTCTGACGGTGACCATCTCTGACTAAACAAATCGGTCACAATACATGTCACCATAAGGTGGATTTTATAAGGTATTGGAGAAATAATCCCTCCAGCAGATACCTGTATGCAGCTTGGGGTATAATCAGTTATGGTCAGAGGTGTGAAAGTTGTGAACAATGGGTGACTGGTTTACAAGGTAACACGAGTTGGAGTGGGTGAGTATATTCTGGGCAGTTTGTTGATAGCAATGGTCAGAGACACAAGTGCTACATGGGACGTTAGTATATTGGAATTATTGCTTGGTGCCTGCTCAGAAGTATCTTCTCTGCGGCCGTTAGGAAGAGAGTGTGTACTTGGGGTGACGTGCGTATGCGAGACATGGGCTGGCTGATGATGACCGTGGTTTAGTGCAGTGCCGAGTTGTGAATAGAGAGATTATTTACTGTTGCTTGGCAACCAGATACAGTGTCGATTTATGACTATACCAATTATGTGATAGTATCCATTAACTACTTAGTGTACGGATGGTTTGGAGCTTAGTGCATATCAGCAGTGTGCATTTCATTGCTTAGTGCTTAACGTCTTAGTGACAGTGAATTTTGTGTATATTTATTCCAGTCAATGTATGGACTTGGAATAAATGGATTTAATGCTGGGAAAAGCTTTGTGCTAGTGGCTGTCTGCGTAAACGAGGTTGTGCTGTCGTGCTCTATATAATCGTGAAGGATACATAGACATTATATAATAATATTGGTACAGTAAATACATCTGGGCTGTAGTTTTGTGTGCATATGTAGGGGAAACAGGCCATGTACTATGTGATGAGATTGATATACATGTGTATAGTGGTGTTTTATTGGTTTGTGCAATAAATTGTAAACCATACATCTAACTGATGATATTCCATCCCGATGATTTGTGACAAATGATGGCAGCCTTGTCCCTGGTCCGTTTTAGAGTCTTATCATTTTGTCACTCCACTTTAAACTCCCTTTTGTCTACGTCAACTAAGTTGAGCAAATTGAGCTTGCGAACCCCTTCATTTTCCTTTATTTTCTGACCTCTTGTTTGTACTGCCTGACCTAATCCTATGTCTGTCTCACTTACCTGACAACTTTGTTCAATGACAGTTTCTGGTTCTATCAAAGGGTAACATCTGCCTATTGTATTTATCACCGACATATCTGGATCATTTGGTTCTCTAGCACCCCTGATATTACCCAAAACTAAGTCAAATACTGGATCAGTCATACACATTACTTCAATATCACCTGTGTAGAACGACGTTTCAACATATAGATTAGCCACTGGTGTGTCTCTGACTGTACATCTATAAGAATACAGCGCTTTATCTTACCTGACATTTGACCTTTTCCCACCAAATCCCTCCTTACAACTACTCCCCTGCAATCTGTATCCCGTAGTACGCTAATACACTTCCCATTCAACCTACCTTCCACAGTTGGCATGGTACTATCAATTGTCCTATTCATACAAAGTGCACTTATCAATGGCAGTTTATGTCCACATTTCAATCTAACCTTATTGTCTCTAGTACAACAGTCGTAGTGTCCGTCCTACTGTGTAGTACAAGCATTCGCCGATTGTATCTTATCCAGTGAAGTTCTAGAACCTGTACCACCACAGCACTTACATGTACTATACTTGGATATATCGGGTTCATCTGGTTCGACTACTCTCATCATACCTGCAATACGTTTGCTTCCCTGAAATTTCATATCATGCTGTCTTCTGAAACATTATTTAATGCTATGACCCGGCTTCTGACAATAATAACACTTACGTGTAATGGCTCCAAATGGTTGTGTTGTTTTCCTGTCAACTGAGTTGGAGTTAATAAATGTTCTTGGTGGTGGTTTACTATTTGATAAGCTACCTGTATCTGAGTTTGAGAAACGTTTGTCTGTGCCCATCAATTTCTTACCAACAATCATGGGTTCCAACCCCCAGAACTGACCTCCGTGAGCTTCCAAGAATTGCTCAGCTAGCTCTGACATCATTTCTACACAAGTGGGTTTCCGTTCTTTCAAAAACAGTGATAATTGCTTTGGGCATGCATTAACAAATTGCTCTTGCAATAATAGGTCTACGAGTCCCTCATATGTTTTCTCTGTGGCAGACAACTCTATCCACCTAACTAAATAATTTGCCAATCTTACGGCAAATTGAGACCCGTCTCACCGTTGTCTGGACTACAACCCCGAAACTTCTGTCTAAAGCCCTCCTGAGTCATCTGAAACCGTTTCAATAAGGCATCTCTTACCTTTCCAAAGTCATCTGCATCTGCAGGTGACAATCGAGAGTACACATCAATAGCCTGGCCTTTTAGCAAGGCACTTAAATGTATTGCCCAATCTTTCTGCGGCCATTTACATGTCTTTGCATACCTTTCAAACCTATGTAAATACGAGTCCATGACATCTTTCTGCTCTTCGAATGGGGGTAACCTCGGACCTGTAACTTTAACTCGTTCCACAGATTCCTTATTATAGCGTTCGGTTTTCACCCTCTCCAGTTCTATTTGTTTTTCTATCAACTGTACCCTGACCTTAGCTTCTCGTTCGAGTGCTCTTTCATCCCTATCTCGTTGGTTCTTTTCCCGCCTCTCGTCACGTTCTAATATTTCGTTCTCCTTCTCATTGTCACGTTCTACTCTCTCTCTCTCCTTCGCATTGTCACGTTCTACTCTGTCTCTCTCCTTTTCTTGCTCTCTCTCCACAAACTCAAGAAGTTCTTTCTTTTCTAACCCCAGTTCCTTCCCTACTTCAACTAACTTTGCAAAATCCATGATTTCAAAAATAATGGGGTCCAAGTGATTACTACATGATAATAGACAGGACTGGACATCAATGTGATCACTATATATTTAGATAGTACCAACTAATTACACATATAGGCGCAGACAACACTTACGTTGTAAATAAATCAAAAACCTAGCCACACAGATATATGTCATTGTGATCACTATACTATTTTCATATTGTTATCACGACAAATTCACATTGTTTTTATCTAATTGTCATTCACATATGATATGTTATTGTAATATAGTCACTGGAGGCCCACGTCACTGTTACATGTAAGTCCACGTCACTGCTACAACCCACTCGCACATAAAGTCGAATATCATTTGTAAAGTTTATATCCCGATGACAATACTATCCCACCGCTGCCACCATTTGTCACAAATCATCGGGATGGAATATCATCAGTTAGATGTATGGTTTACAATTTATTGCACAAACCAATAAAACACCACTATACACATGTATATCGATCTCATCACATAGTACATAGCCTATTTCCCCTACATATGCACACAAAACTACAGCCCAGATGTATTTACTGTACCAATATTATTACATAATGTCTATGTATCCTTCACGGTTATATAGAGCACGACAGCACAACGTCGTTTACGCACTAAGCCACTAGCACAAAGCTTTTCCCAGCACTAAACCCATTTATTCCAAGTCCATACATTGACTGGAATAAATATACACAAAATTCACTGTCACTAAGACGTTAAGCACTAAGCAATGAAATGCACACAGCTGATATGCACTAAGCTCCAAACCATCCGTACACTAAGTAGTTAATGGATACGATCACATAATTGATATAGTCATAAATCGGCACTGTATCTGGTTGTCAAGCAACAGTAAATAATCTCTCAATTCACAACTCGGCACTGCACTAAACCACGATCATCATCAGCCAGCCCATGTCTCGCATACGCACGTCACCCCAAGTACACACTCTCTTCCTAACGGCCGCAGAGAAGATACTTCTGAGCAGGTACCAAGCAATAATTCCAATATACTAACATCCCATATAGCACTTGTGTCTCTGACCATTGCTATCAACAAACTGCCCAGAATATACTCACCCACTCCAACTCGGTGTTACCTTGTAAACCAGTCACCCATTTTTCACAACTTTCACACCTCTGACCATAACTGATTATACCCCAAGCTGCATACAGGTATCTGCTGGAGGGATTATTTCTCCAATACCTTATAAAATCCACCTTATCGTGACAATACGTGCCTTATTATCTGGTGTGTTGTTATGCAAAAGACAACGTGCTTAAAGGGGAAGTAAATAGAAACAATACATTTCAACATATGTTTTGTAAACTGGTAGATAATGGCAATTAAAACCACATGCAGAAAACCCCATCCAACAATTTTGATCCGATTAAAAGCTATGCAAGTTTTAATATGTGTACATGCACATTTTATGCAAATGTATGAAAATTATTTCCAACCCTAAAATTAGAATAAAAAAGAATTAATGCAAATAAAAATATTTTTATATATGTTTTTCTTTTTATTTGATAATACATTATTAATTCCATGTAATAAAATAATATATTTTTTTTAAAAATTGAGCATTGATGACGTCATATTTCAGCTAATTAAAAAATTCAAAACTGTGTAACTTGTGAAGTATTTGGTATTTGTGCATGCGGTTTTCAGCATTCAGTTGATCTTATCGAATTATATCATTTAAAGAAATAAAACACAGTTGTTTTATTGATGTTTAAGTCCTGTTGTGGGGCGGTGGCTTTTGTAGTACTTCTTCAATGTGTTTATTACAACATTTTTATAGAACTTTCCTGTAACCGTTCTGCTTTTTGGTACCGCAGTTTGTATATCTGGACGTCTATTTGTGACAAAAACTAAATAGCATACAATACCTTCTTCACCATTCGTGTTACTTTGGCATTACTTGGACGTCTAGCTCTAGCGTTAGAGTGGCCAGGATTCGGTTAGACACCTTCGGCTCAAAATAATATACCCAGGTTTCATCACCGCCGTAACTATATTACTAAATGCCATTTCTTTTGAAATAGTTTAGATAAATTTTCAGATGTTTTGTTGCCATTGTCACAAGGGTCTTCTTATACTCCTCTGTCATTAAATGGGATACCCATCTAGCATTTATCTTGTGTAACTTTTAAGTGTTTGTTTGTTAACATTCTATGAAATACTGCTAACGATAAGTTCGTCATTCGGGCTCACTGTGTGACGGTGAAACGAGCATCATTTTTAAGGATATTGCGGATTTTTGTCAATGTCACTTTTGGTCGTAGTTGTTGTTGGACGACTTGTGCGAGCAGCATCTTTGGTTTTATTGGTTAAGGTTAGAAGACACCAAATGGTGCGAAACCGCCCAGGGTGTATGCAAAAGTAGTCCGGTATAAACAAATAGTGCGGGTGTTTTGAGGTCACAGACACCGTTTGCTTGCAAATCTTGATCCATTACTACCCAGTTTCACTTGAGGAACATTTTGGGGTGCCTTTAACACCAGTTTTCAGCATATTTGTAACATTTAAAAGAAAACACTGAACCTGTTGGTCACTTGATGTACACGAAGTTTCCGTGGCCAACAAATGTACACAATATTGGAGGATATGACAAGGTTGGATTTTTCTTTCTTAGGAGTAAGTGAACCTATTGTTTAGTTCATGCGGAACCAGTACAGACTGGCTGCAGGTCATGTACAAGTGGGTCCCACAACATCCATACGAATAGTGAAAGTAGGAGAGACTGGCCTTATTGGATGGCATTCGGTTAAATTATATAGTAAAACTATTTGGTGGTGTCTAACCTATAAGGTGTGCCTAGACCCTATGTGAGATATGTTTTTTTGTAGAATTTGAAGTTGGAAGTTTATGTTTCTTGTAGCTATGTCTCTGGGAACATAATTTAAAGTTACTGCGACAAGAGTAATCGAGCGGACTCCGCGATGCAACACATTTGTTCTTTCTGTATCGCAGACGGACAGTTATCGGCTTCAAAATCTTCTAAAATCTTGATTTCTCAGCTTTATTTAGTCAAATATAATAAACCAGTGTATGTAAATTACCTGTAGGTGATTGGGCTTGGAATGTGACAGTAATATACACCAAAACAGTCATTATAGTGTGTTTTTCATATTTTTTTTCATTGATATTGGCTTCCTGATGGACAATTAAGAAGTTCGGGAAAGTGGCGCGGCATCGCGACGCTGTTCCAAAATTTGCCAAAATTAGCGTAAGTGTAATTGTTTTCGCATATCGGTATAGTACCAATACACTACTGAGTACTCAAAAAAAATTGTTTTTTCCTTTCCTCCTGTGTCATAAAGCAAATTTCTTGACTGACCGTTCCAAGCCAGTACCCTTTTGTCTGTCGACCATTCCAGAGTGGCATACATGTTGGTATAGTTTCAGTGATGGGTCTTTATATGTAGAATGGTTAGCTATAACACTATTTAGGGCAATGTTATGTGATTTTATGGAGATTTGTGCTTTTAATTCATCCTCTATTAAAATTCTCCATAGTTCTGTAGTAGCTCAATTTAAGGTAGAATGTGGACAGTCACATGGTGGAGTTACATAGCTGTTGTGTGACAACCATTTGAGATATTTGCTCCAAACTTGGTACTGTATCCAGGAATAGAAGCTAGTTTTGAATAGTGAATATTGTAGAATGAGTTGTAGTGGGACTGGTACACTTATAGGTTAGAAGGCACCAAATGGTGCGAAACCGCCCAGGGTGTATGCAAAAGTAGTCCGGTATAAACAAATAGTGCGGGTGTTTTGAGGTCACAGACACCGTTTGCTTGCAAATCTTGATCCATTACTACCCAGTTTCACTTGAGGAACATTTTGGGGTGCCTTTAACACCAGTTTTCAGCATATTTGTAGCATTTAAAAGAAAACACTGAACCTGTTGGTCACTTGATGTACACGGAGTTTCCGTGGCCAACAAATGTACACAATATTGGAGCATATGACAAGGTTGGATTTGTCTTTCTTAGGAGTAAGTGAACCTATTGTTTAGTTCATGCGGAACCAGTACAGACTGGAGAGACTGGCCTTATTGGATGGCATTCGGTTAAATTATATAGTAAAACTATTTGGTGGTGTCTAACCTTAAACACGTACACTGTTAGAAGCTCCTTTTCTCACCTTTCTTCAAGAACCTGTGTGTTTACACTGAAAATGCCAATTGTACGCAATCATGCAAGATCCCCACTGTAATAATAATATGTTGAACGACACGGGGCTAGCATGGATGGGCAATAGAATGAAAATATGGATAAAAAAGAAACATGTATATGAAGTTTCAAGCATATCCGACTTATGGCACCGTTACAGAATAAGTAGGTAACCAAAACCGTTAACGCAAATCTCGGACAGAGTGACGATCAGACGGACACGGTGGTGACTTTATCCCATCAACACAGTGCGAATGTGCAAACACGGTGCCGTGAAACATTTTGGATATCCTGTCAATACGACCTAATCACTGCGTATGAATATGTGCGGTGGATGGGATTATTTTTGTTTGCATTTTAAAGCGATTAGTAGGTGATTACGGGATAAATAGAATAGTAGGTTAGTGCCGTGAATGGGAAAAATATCTGGCGCGGCTCGGAAATGGGATGTGCTCGGCAGAGCCTCGCCCATCCCGTTTCCTAAGCCTTGCCAGATATTTGTTCTCATTCACGGCACTAGCCTACTATTCTCTATATACGTCTTTTTTTGGGTACATACATTGTAAATAGCCAATGAGTGTGTCCCACCGAAATGACCAACATATGCAAGAGACGCTCCATACATGTATCATACTCCCCTGACCGTGTAAACCATCAAAGTGCATGTATTATAGGAATTAATGGCTTTTTGTGGAATTTATCGGGGTATAAACTTGGAAAAGTCGCGGGAATACTGGACGAAGGCCGGTAGTCCTCGTCTAGTATTCCGGCGACTTTTCCAAGTTTATATCCTCGATAAATTCCACAAAAAGGCCATTCATTCCTAATAATTCCTGCATTTGAAATAAATTCATCAAGAAAATTTGTTTATTTTCCATTTTCTTAAGAATTATTTTAACTGCGCCTGACGGTTACGGAAAATAGTTCGGCGTGGAGTTTACTGGGATATAAATTTTGGACAGAGACTTGTTACGGGCCAATCAAATGTTAGGGAATTGTGTAAATATGTTTGTGCTGATGTTGTAGTAGATTTTGACACATAGCGGGAAATGGCTATCAATCAAATGGCGCGTGTAATCTCCGCTGAAAGTGCTCGCCAGAAAATGTCACAATTGTATGGATATTAATGTCTTAAATGTAGGAACAGATAAATGCAGGTTCGCGTATTCTATCGGCATCAGCAGATTGATATATGTCTTCTGAATTGATGGAACCCGCATTTGGAAATTGTATTGGCCAAATATTGAAAACGGTTTCATTTCTTTGTTCCTTTGTTGGTATTTTGACAGTATAAAAGGGTTCCGGAAGTTCGGAACGGTGAATGTGTAGATAAATGACGATTTTTGTCGTGTGTAGTGATCGAGCATTAGTAGTTACACAAAACTATGCAAATTACCCTAAACCAACGAAATCCACCCAAATATAACCCAAATCCTTCCCCAACTACCCATACGACACCAACATACTGACCATCTGTTCAAACACCTGTGTGTAAATACGCAATATATTCAAATCTTATGATACTAGTACACAACCGCCGGCCTTAAGGTTGTTGTGCCCTTCTTGTGGCCTCATGTAAACATGTTACCTACTGATAAAACGACAACTACTTACACCAATAGCTCATATATATGTATCCAATAAGTCGTTATGCAGATGTTGCCAGCAAGGACATCACACCACATGTTGTAGTTAGAAAATAAGAAACATATGTTTGTGTTTACATGACATTGTACACTATTTGGCTTATACAGACCTAGAGACGTAAGTATACATGTCCTACATCAACATTGGTATACTATTTGCACATTACAGGTGTGTGCGCATTTTTATTGGTAGCAGTATCTGTATAATGACTTACTGATAACATTCATATGGCTTATTTATGTCAGTCGCTATTGTTTTATTAGTATTTTTTTATTTTAGATTTCCATAGATTTTACATGGAGCCATTGCATAATTAATGCTCAGCCGACCAATCTGCTTGATTTAAAGCACAATATTCAAGTAATTCGAAATAAAATAATTGATAAATGTTGGCAAGATTAGCGCGGGCGATGGTGATGTATACACGAGACAGCGACAGAAAACGTGTTATGTGATAGAACAACTCCAATGTCTAATGCTGTGAATATCACAAGTGTTTGAACGGTAGCCGACTTCACCAACATTGCAAAGTATACTTTGAGGGAGAAATTTTCAATTTTAGGAGAAATTTATTCAATTTTATTATATACCTACCCATGAAATACATAGTTATATGATGTAAATAAAAGTCATATGTTCTCATCGATGAAAAAAACTTCTTCCGGTGAAAATACGACTACTTCCGCTATCTATAACCATAACGCGCACCTGTAGTGCCGGACTGCACATAGGCTGCAAATACACATTCATTACCGTATACAGTCTAAAAAACTGCTAATTTCCATGGAGCGGTATATAATAAATAGAATATTTATATTTTCGCAACGAATATGACATATATGTTCATCTCGTGGTGTGAAATGTCCATATTTCACTCGTGCAACGGCACTCGTGAAATATGGACATTCCACAACACTCTATGAACATATATGTCATATTCGTTGCAAACATATGAATATCCTCTATTTATTATACTGAATGTATTACATTGTCACAGCCTTTTTGGTTGTGATAATGTAATAAATTCAGTATAATAATTCTGCATGCTTTTAATCATCAAATATATGCAGTTGTTAGTTCTATATGAAATAATGCATTTCAGGAAAAATAAATGATTACTTCCTCAAAGTATACTTTGCTAGATAAGTATGCTTAGCAATGTTGGTGAAATCAGCTATAGATGATCAGTATGTTGTCATATGGGTAATTTGGTTAGATTTGGGTATATTTCGTTGGTTTTGTGTAATTTACATAGCTTTGTGCTACTACTAATGCTCAATAATTACACACGACAGACATAGTCAATTATCTACACCTACACCTTTCCGAACAGTCGGACACATTTCATAGTGTCAACATACACAAAAAAAACATGTACTTCTAGTTATACGTGTAATTCGCGGGAGGTGACGTAAACTGTATGTTGGTAACAATGCACCCAAACCACCAGCTATACCGCAATAACCCATAAACTCCCGAAATATGAACCGTTATTCAAGAACTTGTGGTGATTATACATTAAATTCACTATTTTGATTTATTTAATATGATATTTAATACATATCAATAGACTGATTTCATAAGAAACTTGACATAACCCTAGTTTTAAAGTTACATGCGCACTCAGTAGGTACAACATGTTCTTTACAGGAATTAAATCAGCTAGTTTTGTATTTTCTGTAGATATGACAATTTCTGGCAAAATAAAACATTCTTTCACCATTACCCCCACGTATTCATTGGCATTATTATACATTATATCACACGTAAATTTCCAGACTGATATCAGGGGCGATAACCGCGTTTCCTTAAAATGTTAACGGAAATTACTATTTATTCTCTGTACTTATTTCTTATGTGCAATGATCATACTTTATAATCTGTCTAAAATATTATTTTTTTCAGGCGACGCATTTAATTAGTATAAAGAATTAAATGAAAAGTCATGCAGAGCATGATGTTATTAGCCGATCAAATCAGGGTTCAATATATGTCCACATTTTAGTAGTTACGGAATCTCAGGGAAAAGTGAGATAAGTGTTGATTTCCTCCCCAACCAAATTCTCCCAGTTATATTTAGCTATTATTAATATCAGATCATAGCAATACTTATGGTAGTCAAATGTAAACAATATTATTCCAGTTGAAATAATTAACCTTTGAATATAGGTGAAGGCGCTTAGCATTACACAAATATGTAGCAAGTCAACCGAAATCTCATAAATACCCGATTTTTGGCGGCCATCTTGAAAATATGACAATTATATACTGAATATTAGTGTAGTTTAATATATCCATCAGAAATGTTTTTTAACAACTTGCACCAATTTCCAAGTTAAGGACCATGACCTATTGGCTCATATATTGGCAATTTTCGACTTCCGTCAAGCATAAAGTTAAATGACCTTGAAATAACCTTTAACTTGGTTTAATAAAATGGCACCCGGATTTTTTGGAAACCTTATACATTCAAGTTTATAAAAACACCGGGTGCCATAAATTAACACGAGGTGCCGGAAGCTTCTATATATACCTACAATTGCCCCTGGACTAGAAGGCAAACCGCCTAACTTTAGTTTACCGCCTAACTTTAGTTTACCGAACTCGTGTAGTGAAAACGTTTATTTAGCCTTGTTTATTTCGTATATTTAAAGTTTCAACAGTAATGGCCAAAAATGAAAAATTATCCTGTTGGTGTAATTTGGAACTGATACAACAAATTTCGCGTTTGTAGATTACCGAATATAGGAGAAAAGGGTGGTTACAAACTTTTTCACAAACCAATAGATAACCAATATATAGCCGATCTATAAATAGATCTATAAATAGATCGGCTAATAAGAACATCATGCCTCGTTTGCATACCACCGCGAGTCACTATCAGTAAAATAAATATTACTAAATGATTATAATACCTGTATAGCGGGCACACGTAATTTGTAGAAGTGTTGGCATAGTGACACAATTATACACTTATTTAATTCCTATAAATACCATTTTGTGCCTACTGAGTGAGCATGTACCTTTAAGAGATCATTGAATTCGTTTAATAAATGACATAGCTCTTGTAATATTCTCTATTATATGTATTATAATAACTATTTAAAAACTAGATATGTGACCCGGCGGCACACGAATGTCCCCGCTAGCAGCCAAAGAAAACGAAACGTACGCATATTTGAGAATACAAATCGTGTATCGTGGATTTGTCATAGCAAGATAGAAAACCGTCAGAGGATCATAATTGCAAACACTGTAGATTCAGATGAGACGGCTTGTAACAAGCCGTCTCATCAGGATCTACAGTGTTTGTCTAGAACGATTTGTATGTGAATGAGTTGCGTAGCGGCGATATTGCTCGACTTTAGGAGCGTAATATCGTTGCGGGGAGGAACGAGTGGCATATATATCCATGCACATCAAATAACCTATTTAGCTATTCGTGAAATATGAAACTGTTATTTGTAAGGGAACACCTGAGATTATTATAGGAATGAACGGCTTTTTGTGTGGAATTTATCGGGGTATAAGCTTGGAAAAGTCGCAAGAATACTGGACGAAGGCCGGAAGGCCTCCTCCAGTATTCCCGCGACTTTTCCAGGTTTACATCCTCGATAAATTCCACAAATAGGCCATTCATTCCTTATAATTCCAGCATTTGAAATAAAATCAGAAAAATGTGTTTATTTTCCGTTTTCTTAAGAATTATTTTAACTGCGCCTCACGGTTACGGAAATAGTTCGGCGTGGGAGTTTACTGGGATGTAAACTTTGGACTGAGACTTGCTACGGGTCAATCAAATGTTAGGGAATTGTGTAAATATTTTTGTGCTGGAATTATGATAACTTACACGAGCGTTACAGTTTGAAAGCACATAGTAATCTGAGTGCAATTATAGGAATGCATGTGTGAACTAGGAAGAAGTTTTTGAAAACAAACAGATATATTTAGACATTTACCAGAGCGTTAAGGGTTTGAAAGCACTCAGTATGTGGTCTCGAACTTGGGTTTAGTGTGGCCCGAGGATAATGGATTGGTCACAACACGATTCATGACGATCAGAGGAATGCATGTGTGAAATATGAAGTAGTTACGTGAAAGACAGCAGAAATTATAAGAAATTAATACGAGCGTTAAGTTTGTGACGTATGTACGGAACGTGCGGACGTACAGGACGCACGGTGTTCACTGACGCCAGTGACGCTATGTGCCACCCCCTGAACATTCTGTGGCGATTCTGTTTATCGTACACAAGAGGCTCGGTGCTATATGCCACCCCCTGAACATTCTGTGACGATTCTGCTTATCGTACATAAGAGGCTCTGTGCATACACTGTGCGTGACTCGTTTAATAAAGCTCATATCAAGCGGGAACTCGTTTGAGATCTTTTATTTAAGAAAATGTCTCAGATGATAAATCCGATATAAAGAACATTTTGTGCCTACGGAGTGGGCATGTACCTTTAATGATAAGCATTTTCGTTCTTCCACGGCCCCTGTGCTCGTACGATCATCTCCCATGTACAATTAATTGACAAGCAATTAGTAAGCGTATTGTGTTTTTACAATGATGGATGACCGTCAGACTAATATTATATCTCTGTAATTTCCTTATTCCGCATTCGGTGTGTACTTATCCCCATAAACCATATTGATCATATTTGCAAACACTGTAGATCCAGCTGAGACGTTTCATCAGGATCTACAGTGTTTGTCTAGAACGAGTGACATATATATCCATAATAGTAATCAGAATGTATATGCGCCACAAACAATTTACAAAATATTCGCATTCCCTCATTCCCGAAGATATACGTCACAATCTAGCTATTCTGGCGGCCGTTTCACTAAACTTCTTACGACTAGACTAAAATGTTCGTAAGTGCAAAGTGAGGAACGTCTGGAAATTTCAATTGATGTATTTGCATTTATTGAACATGGGCTGCATATGCAGTCTATGCTCAATAAATGTAAGTCTGAACTTTTTACTCACACGAAGTTTAGTGAAACGGCCCCCTGGTGTCGAATTCTAAGACAGTGCCCGCAGAGATGAGTACTAAATGCAATAGAGAAAATGTTACCTGCTAAGGGAATATGGACCAGTTGGGTGAGCATTACGGATTTGAGGTGTTTCCTAAAGCTCCATTCTTTTATAAAAAAAAACACTTTTTCTATGTTACGACACAAGCAATTCAACTCCAAATGCATGCACATTAAAACTCATTAACGGACATTAATGACGTTTTGTCATGACGTCAAACCACAGGTTCTTGAAGAACAGTTCATATTTCGGTGTTTTATGGGTTATTTCGGAATTTCTGATGGTTTTGGTGCATTGTTACCAACATATAATTTACGTCACCTCCCGCGAATTACTCGTATAAATACGGTAATTTTTGGTATTTTGACAATAAGAAAGGGGCCCGAAGGTTCGGAACGGTGAATGTGTACATAAATGACGATTTCTATCGTGAGTAATGATTGAGCATTAGTAGTTGCACACAACTATGTAAATTACCCATAACCAACGAAATCAACCCAAATCTGCAAATAATCCACCCAAATATCCATACATGACACTAACATACCGACCATCTGTTCAAATACCTGTGGTCAAACGTCTGTACAAACATGACGTCGTATACTACATGATTTGCTAACAGCCGCGTTAGCAGGCAAGTAGTTGCGAACTGGAACTCTTTCAATCTACTCCCGTACCGTCCGTAGCCAGAGCTACGGACGGTACGGGAGTAAATTGCAAGTGTTACCGTTCGCAACTAGCAGGCAAGCTGCATCTGCTGATACAATGAAGGTAACTTATAGTCTGTTTCGCGAAAATTAAGAATGAGCCTTCTTTTTATTTCGTGAGATTTTGTCAAATATTGATTTTATTGCGAAAAAACAATTTCCCCATGTTAAATCCCCATAGACATCTTCACTCTGTGAAGATGTCTATGGGGATTTAACATAGGGAAATATTTTAGAATTTCAGAAATACTGGACCGATTTTTAAAATTTAACTTTCGTTTTCTTAGTTAGATCATTTCCAAATTATCTAGCTAGGTTTCGGAGTCAACTTCCAAATTGTTTCGTTTTTTGACTCCTCCAACAACTCCTCTACCTCTTTTTTCCCCATGTTAAATTCCCATAGAGAAATCAATTTTTCGTAATAAAACCAATATTAAATGATACGCTATAACACAGGTAGCCAGCCAATGACTCGGGTCAGTGGCTGGCCACCAATGTACGTTATAACACCGTCTGCCAACCCCCAGCACGAGTCAGGGATTGGCCGTCAATGTACAGTAACACAGGCGAGCATCACCAGATAACATTCTGGTGGCGCTCGTCCATGTCTGGTGGCCTACATGTAGACCACCATGCCAATTCGTAATAAAACCAATATTTGACCAAATTTCACGAAATAAAAAGGAGGCTCATTCTTAAATTTTCCTTTAATTTAATATTATCGAAAAAATGATTGTTTTTTAATTGTTTATATGGCCGTAAAATTTGGGCAGCTTTCGTGAAACAGACTATAGTCGGATTTTGCATAGTACAGTGGAACCTCTCTAAACCGAACACCACAGAAACAGCTATGCTCTTCTTTTTGATGAGTTTTTGTTTGGTCATTTATCTCAGGAGGTAATGTTTGTTCGTGATCACGTAACTATGGCACGGAATGATCGAAATCCTGTTGTACAGTGAAGCCTCTCTAAGCCGGACACCAAGGGGACCTCCAGGGTGTCCGATTTAGACAGGTTTCACTGTTTATTATATGAGGTCGCCATTGTCTGTCAGTGTTCCAACTTACAGAGCTATATACAGTGGAACCTAACTAAACCGGACACCGATATAATATGTGTGATCTCATTTTGAGAGGTTTATTGGTAACGCATCTAATAATGCATTTTCATGATTGCAAAATATATAAGTGAACCCTCTCTAAACCGGACACCCTGGAGACCTCCCCGGGTGTCCGGTTTAGACAGATTTCACTGTATCACATGTGCTCGGAGAATCGGGGAGTATGGTATCTGACTCGTGTTGAGAACATTACGTCTAAAACTTATGTCATACGAATTTGGAAAACAAAATCTATATAACTAATGGAAAAAATATACTGTAATATGGGACTTAAATAAAATGAAGACGTTTCCGATTATTGTATTTTTACGCATTCGGTATTAAACGACGACGACCATCAAAGATGTCCCTATTCCGTTGGCGGGTCACATATTGACTTTTCTCACTTTTTATGCTATCACTATTGCAAGGGGATGGGCGTACGATTGGTACATGGGTACCTTGTGTGAGTCAAACAGGTACACGGGTATCAAAGTGGCGGCGCCCAGTGGCAGCAGCACCACGAGGTTTGTACCGTTTTGTATTTATTTTCACACACTTACATCGCACTTTGAGCAAAAACATATATGCAAGGGGGTGGCGATATGTGTGCCATATAAACGGCTACTAACGTCTTCATATGTTCGCACACCTCATACGCCCGACAAAACTAGGTGTATGCGCACGAATAGGTGTGTGAAACTGGTTAGTACACCACATTGGTACACGGGGATATTTTATGGAGTGAATGATCATCTCTCTCTCTCTATCTCTCTCCATATTCACTCTCTCTCTCTCTCAGTGTTGCCAATCTGTGGCGAACATGACAGACCCTGATCAGACTGTGCAACGTGTGCAACATCCAGTCGCCTCGCATTACTTAAATAATTACTATTACTCCCATTATTAAACTAGTCTCCATTTGCAATGCACTGCCAAGATTTACAAGAACTGGCATCGCTAATAACCTAGCCGTAATATCAATAAATCAAGTTATAAGTGACCTTGACCTTTTTGCGGTCGGACGTGGATCGTATGCAAAAGACAGCAGCATCCATAGACACACATTGTGGCCAAATATTATCAAAATATGTGAAGAGTTATTGAAAAAAAGAAAAAATAACATTTTTGCTTTAGAAAGAAGGTGAACATAAGTTCTCAGTGACATTGACTGTGGGCGTTCGTACGTGCGTCGAATACAAAACTAAGCTTCATCCATAGACACAAACTAACGCTGTATCCGCTCTTACCTATCAGCTAGGAGATACTGAGAGAATCTCGAAGATTTGAAAAACACTACCATAGCGAGTGAAACAGGATAGCCTTCTTCTTTATGTTTTGCCTGATATGCTGCTATTCGCGAACGGTTTCAGCAGTTCACGTTTTCTTATGCGTCTCCTTCGTATTCATTAGTATATCTCATTGTGAGTTTCGATCAGCAGATAGCAAGTTTATCCACCCTGCTGGATCTGGTGTAAACTATTAGTGGCTACCGTTTGCGATTGTGCGTTCATGTGTACCTCTATCTGTCCTTGTTGTTGTCTATTATAAGTGTGTACTCGTGCATAGGTTCTTGAAGAATGGTTCATATTTCGTTGTATGTGTTATTTCGGTATATCTGGTGGTTTGTGTGCATTGTTGTTGTTTTTTTAAATATGTTTACCAACATACAATTTACGACACCTCCCGCCAATTACGCGTATACGTACAAAGGTGTGAAACAGGGCATCTACCCGAGAACATTTTTACCAATAAAATCAGTATTTTTTAACCGATAACAAAACAACTGGTCCCAAAATGTTTGTTGAGATTAATGTATTTGACCTGAACCGCCAATGCATGTGAACATTTATATATCCTGTGAAAAACGTCAAATATTCTCAGATAGATTACCTAGCTGTTTGGGCGGAGAAATTTGCATGTTTACATAGCCTAATAAACATATGTTTGTTAGTGCGACGTTCATTGACTATAGCTAGTATCTCACTGGGCTGCGACTGTTGGTGACAAATTGCGAACGGCATTCGCGAGGGAGTTTTCAGAAAGTCTCGAAACGTTCGCAGGGGTTCTAAATATCCTTGCGTGAGTCGCAGGGCCTTGCTCTCGTGTCGCTGGAATTTTGAACATGTTCAAAAAGTTTGCGCGACAATTGTTTTCTGAAAATAGTCGCAGAGTCGTCGCGGGTGTCTCGAAGCCATCTCGAACCCTTCTCAATGTAGTTTCCGTGAGTCAGAAAGTTTGAGAAATGTGAGACAACATTGTTAGAGGTTGGCGACCTATGAACCTAAATTTTGAATGATTGAAGACAAAAATGAGAATCGGACATTCCGGGCGCGAGACAGGCGCGAACTGTCGACATTCGCGCGACATGTATGCGAACTCCCGGTGCATTTTGTCCCAAATTTCGCTGGGAGTTCGTGCGACACCAATTCAGTGTGATTCCAAGTGAAACTTGTCGCTAATTCGCATATTGTCTAGCAATTATGTGTCTCCAACTAGTCTCGAGCTGTCGCAGCCCAGTGAGATACTACCTTATCACATATGTGTCATCCAATAATAGCGTGACGGTAAATGTCGTAGTGGATAAAGTGCGAAGTTATCCGACTATTTTGACAAGTCGCAGGAAAATGACGTGTCAAAATAATTTAATTACACTTTTCGTTATCCAATCAAATGGCGCGTTACGAAACCGCCACATGTGGGCAGAGGGCTCGCTAGAAAATCGCGCAATTGTATGGCTTTATGGATAAATGAAGTTCACGTACTTTATCGTATCAGCAGATTGATATATGTCTTCTGAATATATAGAACCCGAATTTGGAGTTTGTGCTTGAACATTAATGATATAATCGGTATGAAAGCAACGCATGTTGGAAATTGTATAGGCTAATTATTGAAAAAAGCTTTCTTTCCTTTGAATATTTTGAGATAATTGGCAATATCTGTCGTGTATAATTTTTGAGCATTAGTAGTTGCAAAAAACTATGCAAATGACCCAAAAACAACGAAATTCACCCAAATCCACCACAATACCCATATGACACGAAATTAATGACCATCTGTTCAAACACCTGTGTAGAGTAGATACATGTACACGTCAAATGTGAAACTCTTTGAGTGAATATCTGCAGAAAATTTATAGAAAGATGAAAGTGATTGGGTCTAACGTTCCATCTTCAGGGGGCCGTTTCACTAAACTTCGTACGACTAAAATGTTCTTAAGTCCAAATTTAGGATCGTCTGGAAATTTTGATTGATTGATTTACATTTATGGAGCATTTGTGCAGCATATGCTGAATAAATGTAAATCCAATACTTATTTTTCAAGAAAAAATTGTTAATGTGAAATTTACAGACTATCATAATTTTGCACTTCGAACGTTTTAGTCGTACGAAGTTTAGTGAAACGGGTCCCAGGTAAGGATCACAGTATAAAGTCTCATCCGACAGACAAGTGGGATGGAAATACTTCGCATTTTGCACACCTATGGTGCGGATTGAACTCACCAACGCCGGTATTGAAGTCCAATGCCATAGTGTCACTTGCCATTGTCTTTTTAACAACTCATCCAACTTGTTTCAAATTTTGCACATGCATTACACTAGGCCACGGCATATCCCTATACAATTTATAAATCCGCTTAGTGTGTCACACTAGCACAGAAGCCGAGCTCACTCCAACCTGGATCAAATTGTATTTTTATCCCGTCAACACAGTGCGTATGTGCCGTGAAACACGGTGCCGTGAAACATTTTTGATGTTTGTCCACACGACCTAAGCACTGCGTATGAATATATGCGGTGACTGTGGTTATTTATTTTGCATTTTAAAGCCATTTGTGTGTGTTGACGGGATAAATAGAATAGTAGGTTAGTGCCGTGAATGGAAAAAAATATCTGGCGCGGCACGGAAACGGGATGTGCTCGACAGAGCCTCGCCCATCCTGTTTCCTATGCCTTGCCGGATATTTTTCCCATTCACGGCACTAACCTACTATTCTCTATATCAACTGTACCTGTCAATTCTGAATGCCATACATGAAAAAGTACTTACGTTAAATACGTGTAATTGAGTATTCGGCAGCCGGCCAGCAATTACAAATGAAACCATAAGGAAACTGCTATACTAATGAATCTACAATTGAGACCACCATGTGTCTATTATCCGACATGAGACAATAACGCAGTAATACATTACAATGACTTAATATAAAGTAAATATTATATCATCAGCATAAACATTGACGTGACAGTAGATTTGAAAGTCACCAACTCGAGGATCCATGTTCGACTTTGAAGGTATACATTACGACCCAGAAACTTGTTCGTATGCATACACCTATTTTGTTTCGGGCGCATGAGGTGTGTGAACATATTTTTCCCGAACAATATGTTAAATACTGCATATTTGTTGGCAATATGTCATACAATAAGCAATGGAGCACATATCTTTGTTAAAACTCGGTGAGAAATGTCACAAAAACCCGTGTATTTACACACCGGCGTCCATTGTACCTTCAATAACGTTTTACAGATACAGAATGATGCCGTGAAGACGTTCAACTTAGTAGTCGTTTATCGGGGACACATACCGCTACCCACTGGCATATATGTAGTTGCTCAAAGTGTGATGTAAGTGTGAAACTAAATACAAAATCTACCAACCTCGTGGTGCTGCAGACTCTGGGCGCCGCTATTTTGAGACCCGTGCACATTTTTGACTCACATAAGGTACCCATGTACCAATCGTACAATATTTCGGCACAATATTTCAGTACACAAGAACCCACCCTTTGAAGGTTTTAACACAATGGTTCAGTAACCAAGAACTCACTCTTTCAATGTTTCGGCACAAGACTTCGGTAACCAAAAACCCACTTTTCCAAAGTTTCGGCACAACTCTTCAGTAACCAAGAACCCATTCTTCCAGCGTGTCGGCACAACTTTTCAGTAACCATGAACCCACTCTTTCAACGTTTCGGCACAATCCTTCAGTAACCATGAATCCACTCTTTCAACGTTGCGGCACAATCCTTTAGTAACAAAGAACCTACCATTTCAACGTGTCGGCCACACCTTCCGTAACCAAGAACCCACTCTTCCAACGTTTCGGTAAAAGCCTTCAGTAACCAAGAACCCACTCTTCCAAAGTTTCGGCACCAGACTTCGGAAAACAAAACCCACTCTTCCAACGTTTCGGCACAACTCTTCTGTAACCAAGAACCCATTCTTCCAACGTGTCGGCACAACTTTTCAGTAACCAAGAACACACCCTTTCAATGTTTCGGTATAATCCTTCAGTAAACCAGAACCCACTCTTCCAACTTTCGGCACAAGCCTACAGTAACAAAGAACCCACGATTCCAACGTTTCGGCAGAAGGTGCCGAAACGTTTGAAGAGTGGATACTTGGTTACTGATGCATTGTTCAACATATCATATTAATGCGGGAAGGCTTGCGATTTAGTAGTGTGTCCCTATACATTTGTGGCTGTGGAAATGGGGCTTAAGGGCTATGGGACCAGTGTATATCCATATCAGCCTGTTCTGACACATTCTGAGCATGATCTGTGCTTTTGACGATACCATAAATGAATCACCCGCCATGCTTCTAACCAGCAATATATATGGTTATCAGGTTACAGGAGTGTGTTATATGACCAAGAGCTATACTCGTCATAAATGCCATACATGTAAGACCCATTTCTCCAGGCACAGCCACATTTCATTAAAGCGGTGACAGGTTGCACAGGGACACCGTTATAAATGTAATACATTTGGTGAGACATACAGCTAACATGATTTGAAACTTATTTTGCGAAATTCGGTCAAATATTGATTTTATTACGAAATATTGATTTGTCTATGGGAATTTAACTTGAGGGAAAATGTGTTGGAAGAGCTGTGGGAGGAGTCAGAAAACGAACAAAAAATGGAAAATGACTTCAAAAACTGGCTAGATAGCTTGGAAATTATCTAACAAAGAAAACGAAAGTTCAATTTTGAAAATCGGTCCTTTATTTCTGAAATTCGAAACATTTCCCTATGCTAAATCCCCATAGACATCTTCACTCTGTGAAGATGTCTATGGGGATTTAACATGGGGAAATTGTTTTTTCGCAATAAAATCAATATTTGACCAAATTTCACGAAATAAAAAGAAGGCTCATTCTCAAATTTTGCTTTAATTTAATATTATCGAAAACAAATATAGTTTTTGAATTGTTTATATATTCGTAACATTTGGGCAGTTTTTGTGAAACAGACAGTAGTCGAAGATGAGATGCGGATTCGTCTAGGACATTTATTTTCTTTTGAGATATGAAACGGGCCCAGACTGGTATGTTTACTCTAAACCAATCCAACTTGGTAAGAAATAGTCTCTCTGATTTAATGAATTAAACAAGTGGGTGTTTACCCTAGCTGGGTGTTTATAGTAGATCACTCTTCCGCCAGATAGGAACGCTGCCCACCGTCCCAACTGTCATGATCACGTGATCACATGACGAGAGTATCGCGAGATCTTGTTGGGCTGAAAACGACGGGAATATAACACTGGCGTTTCTATAGTTTAATACTGCTTTTATATACGTCATGTTAACGGAACATGCAACAAACGCCACATATTTGAATTTATTAAGAAAGTAGTCCATGGCATTGTGTAAATACTGGTCAGTGGCAGGTAGAAATCCCACTTTTGAATTATTTTCATTAAACATGTCACCTTGTCTTATATGAATAACTACTACGGTAGTGTACTGAGATCCATTCCTCGCCGTTTCCACAATTCGTTTGGCTTCGTCTTTAAATGACGGCTGAAATGTAAACTCTCTTCTCACGCCATCTGATACATGCCTGAAATATTTCCACGACTGCAAGTAGTTCCGGAACCAATAATTAACACCGCTGGTCACATTTGTCAGCTGTTTGTCAAATGTACAACATTTTTTCTCGATCAATGTCACGAAGGTTTTACAGAGAGTGAAGTTCTTTTTAACTGCTGATGATAAATTGAAGTAGTTGTAAAGACCGAAATTCGACGGAACGATTATGGTCATATTGTATGCCTGTGACAGGCCATACACCGATGCATACTGGAACATTATATTTCCTAAACGTCCATTATACCAGCCACACGAAAACTGGCCTCTTCCTAGTTCCGATGGTGGAGTGATACTTGCCGCCGTACTGTGAGATGTGTTCTCTATATTGAGAGGTTTAGGCTATAGGGTGGTATTTGGCGCTTTGATTGCCATTGGTGTGTGTACACCAGGCGATTTAGATGATAGAGTCACATTTGCTTCAATCTGTTCAGATGCATTTTGTACGGCAGGCGGTTTGGATGATATAGACATATTTGCTTCACTATGTTCAGTTGTCTTTTCTGCAATAGGAGGTTTAAGTGATGCGGTGACATTTGCTTCAATTTGTTTAGTTGTAGTTTTTGCAGTAGGCGGTTTAGATGATGGAGTGACATTTGCTTCAATATACCCGGATGCCTTTTGTACATCTGGCGGTTTAGACGATGAAGTGGAATTTTCTTTGATATGTTCGGATACATTTTGTTTAGATGGTAATGTGGCATTTACATTGATATGTATGAGAGTAGATGATGCCTCCAGCTGTGACGTGTTTGTATTCGCTGTCCTATTCACATATAATTGTGTAACTGGCAGAGTATAAGTCTTATTCGAACTGTCGGTCTCAGCAAGGTTCGCGGATGATGGTACTTTCTGTGTTGAAACGGTCCCACTTGCATTGCCTTTCCCTGATGTCGTGTGTTCATGTATCGCCGCCATTGTCGTTCGGACCGGATCGGATCTGAGACGACTGGCGATGTCGTCAATGACAGCGATTTGACATAATAATATATGTCACGGTGATCAGAATAGTAACAGCCAATAACAGAGGCAGCCGTCTAACCCTACCTGAAAATACAAAAAGTAAATTGTGGCGGTGACGGGAGAAATTGGTTTATGGTGTTTGTAATCAGTTTAGCTCCTGATCAAACAGCGCACTCCTGCAGCCTGATAACGATCCATACTGCACGTTTGAAACATGGTAAGTGTTTCCTTAATGGAATGGCCAACAGTGCAGATCCTGATCAGACTGTGCGGATGCACAGGCTGATCTGGTTCCACACTGGTCGCAAAGCCCATAATTCCAATTTCTCCAGTCACAGTTATTAAATAAAGTACGGAATATGTACGTGTGTGCAAGTTAGTGTGTTTCAGGGCAATCTGATCATGATTACAAGACGCCAAACAATTAAAGTGACCAAATATATGGAGTACAGCGAAACCTCTCAAAACCGGATACCAAGGGGACACCAGTGTCCGTGTGAGAGATGCTATACTGTAAATAAAGGATCTTACATGAGTGTTGATTTAATAAGATATTTATTATTTAACTAGTTGACTGGTTTATACAAAGCTCGGCTATATATTATATTTATTGCATAAGGACATCATCATACTTTGAAGCTGTCTGGATCACCCAGCATGTTTTCTGTAGCGGGCTTATTTGCATACGTATTATACTGGCGTAGTATGATTGTATTACACTGCGTTAGTAAAGGTACACGCCCACTCAGTAGGCACAAACTGTTCTTTAAAGGAATTAAATAAGTGTATAATTGTGTCACTATTCCACCAGTTCTAAAATTACGTGTGCCCGCTATACAGATATAATCATTTAGTAATATTTTCATATGCAAATGAGGCATTATTTATACTAATTGAATGCGTCACCTAACAAAATAATATGTTCGGGAGATTATAAAGTATGATCATTGCACACCAAAAAATAAATACATATACTAAATGGTACATGTAATGTCCGTTAATATTTTAAAGGCCCTGAACGGCTCAGTATTTCAATATTCAGATTTTTTCAAACACAAAAACATGTTTGGCAACTGATTTAGTACACAAAACTAACATATACTGCCATCGGTGTGAAGTGAGCAGTGAGCAGTAAGTAGCAGTGAGATATATCTCACTGCTGGCAGTAAGCGGCAGTGAGCAGTGAGGTGTGTTTCACTGCTAGCAGTAAGCAGCAGTGGGCAGTGAGATGTGTCTCACTGCTAGCAGTAAACGGCAGTGAGCAGATATATGCGTCTTTTAATAATGTAAACTGAGTACGTGCGTAAACTCTTTAGACCGGACAATGTATATTTGCGTAACATCTCTAAACCGGACACCACTGTAAACTATGTGTATGTAGGGAACCCCACTAACCCGGACATCATTTTCAACTAGGTATGTGTGCGAAACCTCTCTAGCGTGGACACCACTACACGCTAGGTATGTGTGCGGAATCTCTATAAACCGGGCACCATTGTAAGTTAGGCATGCGTGCGGAACCTCTCTAAACCGTACACCTCTCTAAACCGTACACCACTGTAAGCTAGGTATGTGTGCGGAATCTATATAAACCGAGCACTATTGTAAGCTAGGTATGCGTGGAGAACCTCTCTAAACCGTACACCACTGTAAACTAGGTATGTGTGCGGAATCTCTATAAACCGGGCACTATTGTAAGCTAGGTATGCGTGCGGAACCTCTCTAAACCGTACACCTCTCTAAACCGTACACCACTGTAAACTAGGTATGTGTGCGGAATCTATATAAACCGGGCACTATTGTAAGTTAGGTATGCGTGCGGAACCACTCTAAACCGTACACCTCTCTAAACCGTACACCACTGTAAACTAGGTATGTGTGCGGAATCTATATAAATCGGGCACTATTGTAAGCTAAGTATGCGTGGAGAACCTCTCTAAACCGTACACCACTGTAAACTAGGTATGTGTGCGGAACCGCTCTAAACTGGTCAGCACTGCAAGCTAGGTACATGTATGTGTGCGGAACATTTCTAAACCGGACACCATTGTAAACTATGTGTATGTAGGGAACCCCACTAAACCGGACATCACTTTAAACTAGGTATGTGTGCGAAAGCTCTATAGAGTGGACACCACTGCACGCTAGGTATGTGTGCGGAATCTCTATAAATCGGGCACCATTGTAAGTTAGGTATGCGTGCGGAACCTCCCTAAACCGTACACCACTGTAAAGTAGGTATTTGTGTGGAACCTCTCTAAACTGGTCAGCACTGTGCGGAACCTCTCTAGACCAGACACACCTGCAAACTAGGTATGTCTGCGGAAACTCTCTTGACCGGACACCAGTACAAGCGAGGTATATGTGCGGAACCTGTCTAAACCGGACACCACTACAAGCGATGTATATGTGCGGAACCTGTCTAAACCGGACACCACTACAAGCGAGGTATATGTGCGGAACCTGTATAAACCGGACACCACTACAAGCGAGGTATATGTGTGGAACCTCTCTAAACCGGACACCATTACAAGCTAGGTATATGTGCTGAACCTCTCTAAACCGATCGTCACTGAAAGCTAGGTATGTATGCGGCACCTCTCTAGACCGGACACCAGTAGTAGTAAGCAGTAGTGGGCAGTGGACAATACAATATGGATGCAGCAATATGATCAAGCTTATAAATATAACCGTATAATGCCGGATATAGGTATTGACTGTTGTAACTAAGTACTTGAGAAATGTTCTCCACAATAGCGAACATTGTAGAACGGTTCAAATATAAATTTAGTCACACTTCGAACACCAACAGAATCATGTATTATAAGAAAATGTTTCAGTCGTATTATCTCCAGCGAATGTACATGCAATGGTTCTCGACCTGTACTTGCAGTGCAGCGGCCAGATCCGCCTCTTACAGTGTACACACTTTTAGACGATTTCACCATTTTCTGCATTGAATGCTGATGAAAGGAGAAACTTACTCACTTTACAAAGTATTACGTGTAAGTGACACAAGAAATGTGATTAAAAAAAATGAAAAAAAGAAAACAAATGTTTTGTAACTAAACAAAATAAAAAAATATGTTCGCATGATTCGAATCCACGAACACACCGGTCACATACTTTCTCGCTACCCACACGGCTATACTGTTCACATGGATAACTTTTGAAATTAAGAGGTATACAAACTTGTAATGCAAAACAAAATGGCCACGCTCAAATAATATTACAATAAACATTATTAATTATGCTCATCAGCAGAAACAATATATTGAAAATTGAATATGATTCATAAAGCCTTGCAACTTTTTTTATCTGGATTTCGTCACGAGGTAATTCCATGGTCTTGTCGTCAAACGGGTATTCAAACAAGCACTATTTGCTATTATGGCGTGGGTGTACGATGGAGCAAAGCAGCCTGGTACGATGTAGGCCAAGTGCCCCTGTATGCGTTCCAGCACATCTCGCTTCCGGCTAATGCTCTCACCTGTGATTAACGGCCACCCCAGATGCAACGAACGTCACTATTTGCTGCTATTATGGCGTGGGTGGGGGTATTCAAACGAGTTAGACTGGAGACTGAAGCCTGGGACAGCACAGTCACCTGGTACATGATGTGGGCATAGTCCCCCCGTAGTCGTTCCAGCTCGTCTCCATGCCGGCTAGTGCTCTCAACTGTGTTTAGCGGCCAGCCCGGACACAGCGAACCTCACTGTGACTGTTATTTCAGCTTGCTGGTATCGAAACGAGTTAGGCTGGAAACTGAAGCATGGAACAGCGAGGCCACCTGGTGTACGATGTAGGCCGAGTGCCCCTGTATGCGTTCCAGCACATCCATCGCTTCCGGCTAGTGCTCTCACCTTTGATAAACGCCATTCGGGCCCCCCAGATGCAACGAACGTCACTATTTGCTGCTATTATGGCGTGGGTGGTGGTATTCAAAAGAGTTAGACTGGAGACTGAAGCCTGGGACAGCACAGTCACCTGGTACATGATGTTGGCCTAGTCCCCCCGTAATCGTTCCAGCATGTCTCCATGCCGGCTAGTGCTCTCAACTGTATTTAGCAGCCAGCCCGGACACAGCGAACCTCACTGTGACTTTTATTTCAGCTTGCTGGTATCGAAACGAGTTAGGCTGTAAACAGAAGCCTGGAACAGCGCGGCCACCTGGTGTACGATGTAGGCCGAGTGCCCCTATATGCGTTCCAGCACATCTCGCTTCCGACTAGTGCTCTCACCTGTGATTAACGGCCACCCCAGATGCAACGAACGTCACTATTTGCTGCTATTATGGCGTGGGTGGGGGTATTCAAACGAGTTTGACTGGAGAATGAAGCCTGGGACAGCGCAGTCACCTGGTACATGATGTGGGCCTAGTCCCCCCGTAGTCGTTCCAGCACGTCTCCATGCCGGCTAGTGCTCTCAACTGTGTTTAGCGGTCAGCCCGGACACAGCGAACCCCACTGTTTCTGTTATTTCAGCTTGCTGGTATCGAAACGAGTTAGGCTGGAAACAGAAGGCTGGAACAGCGCGGCCACCTGGTGTACGATGTAGGCCGAGTGCCCCTGTATGCGTTCCAGCACATCTCGCTTCCGGCTAGTGCTCTCACCTGTGATTAACGGCCACCCCAGATGCAACGAACATCACTATTTGCTGCTATTATGGAGTGGGTGGTGGTATTCAAACGAGTTAGACTGGAGACTGAAGCCTGGGAAAGCGCAGTCACCTGGTACATGATGTGGGCCTAGTCCCCCCGTAGTCGTTCCAGCACGTCTCCATGCCGGCTAGTGCTCTCAACTGTGTTTAGCGGGCAGCCCGGACACAGCGAACCTCACTGTTTCTGTTATTTCAGCTTGCTGGTATCGAAACGAGTTAGGCTGGAAACTGAAGCATGGAACAGCGCGGCCACCTGGTGTACGATGTAGGCCGAGTGCCCCTGTATGCGTTCCAGCACAACTCGCTTCCGGCTAGTGCTTTCACCTGTGATTAACGGCCACCCCAGATGCAACGAACGTCACTATTTGCTGCTATTATGGCGTGGGTGGGGGTATTCAAACGAGTTAGACTTGAGACTGAAGCCTGGAACAGCGCAGCCACCTAGTACATGATGTGCGCCTAATCCGCCCGTAATCGTTCCAGCACGTCTCCACGCCGGCTAATGCTCTCAACTGTGTTTAGCGGCCAGCCCGGACACAGCGAACCTCACTGTTTCTGTTATTTCAGCTTGCTGGTATCGAAACGAGTTAGGCTGGAAACTGAAGAATGGAACAGCGCGGCCACCTGGAGTACGATGTAGGCCGAGTGCCCCTGTATGCGTTCCAGCACATCTCGCTTCCGGCTAGTGCTCTCACCTGTGATTAACGGCCACCCCAGATGCAACGAACGTTACTATTTGCTGCTATTATTGCGTGGGTGGTGGTATTCAAACGAGTTAGACTGGAGACTGAAGCCTGGGACAGCACAGTCACCTGGTACATGATGTGGGTCTAGTCCCCCCGTAATCGTTCCAGCACGTCTCCATGCCGGCTAGTGCTCTCAACTGTATTTAGCGGCCAGCCCGGACACAGCGAACCTCACTGTGACTTTTATTTCAGCTTGCTGTATCGAAACGAGTTAGGCTGTAAACAGAAGCCTGGAACAGCGCGGCCACCTGGTGTACGATGTAGGCCGAGTGCCCCTATGTGCGTTCCAGCACATCTCGCTTCCGGCTAGTGCTCTCACCTGTGATTAACGGCCACCCCAGATGCAACGAACGTCACTATTTGCTGCTATTATGGCGTGGGTGGGGGTATTCAAACGAGTTTGACTGGAGAATGAAGCATGGGACAGCGCAGTCACCTGGTACATGATGTGGGCCTAGTCCCCCCGTAGTCGTTCCAGCACGTCTCCATGCCGGCTAGAGCTCTCAACTGTGTTTAGCGGTCAGCCCGGACAAAGCGAACCTCACTGTTTCTGTTATTTCAGCTTGCTGGTATCGAAACGAGTTAGGCTGGAAACTGAAGCATGGAACAGCGCGGCCACCTGGTGTACGATGTAGGCCGAGTGCCCCTGTATGCGTTCCAGCACATCTCGCTTCCGGCTAGTGCTCTCACCTGTGATTAACGGCCACCCCAGATGCAACGAACGTCACTATTTGCTGCTATTATGGCGTGGGTGGGGGTATTCAAACGAGTTAGACTTGAGACTGAAGCCTGGAACAGAGCAGCCACCTAGTACATGATGTGGGCCTAGTCCCCCCGCAATCGTTCCAGCACGTCTCCACGCCGGCTAGTGCTCTCAACTGTGTTTAGCGGCCAACCAGGACACAGCGAACCTCACTGTTTCTGTTATTTCAGCTTGCTGGTATCGAAACTAGTTAGGCTGGAAACTGAAGCATGGAACAGCGCGGCCACCTGGTGTACGATGTAGGCCGAGTACCCCTGTATGCGTTCCAGCACATCTCGCTTCCGGCTAGTGCTCTCACCTGTGATTAACGGCCTCCCCAGATGCAACGAACGCCACTATTTGCTGCTATTATGGCGTGGGTGGTTGTATTCAAACGAGTTAGACTGGAGACTGAAGCCTGGGACAGCGCAGCCACCTAGTACATGATGTGCGCCTAGTCCCCCCGTAATTGTTCCAGCACGTCTCCACGCCGGCTAATGCTCTCAACTGTGTTTAGCGGCCAGCCTGGACACAGCGAACCTCACTGTGACTGCTATTTCAGCTTGCTGGTATCGAAACGAGTTAGGCTGGAAACTGAAGCATGGAACAGCGCAGCCACCTGGTGTACGATGTAGGCCGAATGCACCTGTATGCGTTCCAGCACATCTCGCGTCCGGCTAGTGCTCTCACCTGTGATTAACGGCCACCCCATAATTATGCAACGAACGTCACTATTTGCTGCTATTATGGCGTGGGTGGTGGTATTCAAACGAGTTAGACTGGAGACTGAAGCCTGGGACAGAGCAGCCACCTAGTACATGATGTGGGCCTAGTCCCCCCGCAATCGTTCCAGCACGTCTACACGCCGGCTAGTGCTCTCAACTGTGTTTAGCGGCCAGCCCGGACACAGCGAACCTCACTGTTTCTGTTATTTCAGCTTGCTGGTATCGAAACAAGTTAGGCTGGAAACTGAAGCATGGAACAGCGCGGCCACCTGGTGTACGATGTAGACCGAGTGCCCCTGTATGCGTTCCAGCACATCTCGCTGTCCGGCAAGTGCTCTCAGCTGTGATTAACGGCCACCCCAGATGCAACGAACGTCACTATTTGCTGCTATTATGGCGTGGGTGGTGGTATTGAAACTAGTTAGACTGGAGACTGAAGTCTGGGACAGAGCAGTCACCTGGCACATGATGTGGGCCTAGTCCCCCCATAGTCGTTCCAGCACGTCTCCATGCCGGCTAGTGCTCTCAACTGTGTTTAGCGGCCAGCCCGGACACAGCGAACCTCACTGTGACTGTATTTCAGCATTCAGCTGATGGTATCGAAACGAGTTAGGCTGGAAACAGAAGCCTGGAACAGCGCGGCCACCTGGTGTACGATGTAGGCCGAGTGCCCCTGTATGCGTTCCAGCACATCTCGCTTCCGGCTAGTGCTCTCACCTGTGATTAACGGCCACCCCAGATGCAACGAATGTCATTATTTGCTGCTATTATGGCGTGGGTGCGGGTATTCAAACGAGTTAGACTTGAGACTGAAGCCTGGAACAGCGCAGCCACCTAGTACATGATGTGCGCCTAGTCCCCCCGTAATCGTTCCAGCACGTCTCCACACCGGCTAATGCTCTCAACTGTGTCTAGCGGCCAGCCCGGACACAGCGAACCTCACTGTTTCTGTTATTTCAGCTTGCTGGTATCGAAACGAGTTAGGCTGGAAACTGAAGCATGGAACAGCGCGGCCACCTGGTGTACGATGTAGGCCGAGTGCCCCTGTATGCGTTCCAGCACATCTCGCGTCCGGCTAGTGCTCTCACCTGTGATTAACGGCCACCCCAGATGCAACGAACGTCACTATTTGCTGCTATTATGGCGTGGGTGGGGGTATTCAAACGAGTTAGACTTGAGACTGAAATCTGGAACAGCGCAGCCACCTAGTACATGATGTGGGCCTAGTCCCCCCGTAATCGTTTCAGCACCTCTCCACGCCGGCTAGTGCTCTCAACTGTGTTTAGCGGCCAGCTCGGACACAGCGAACCTCAACTGTATTACTGTTATTTCAGCTTGCTGGTATCGAAACGAGTTAGGCTGGAAAACTGAAGCCAAGAACAGCGCGCCAAATAGCCAAAACCTGGTGTAAACGATGGTTCTGGAGGCCCGAGTGCCCCTGTTATGGCGTTTCCAAGCACCATCTAGCTTCCGGCTAGTGCTCTCACCTGTTTGATTAACGGCCACCATCCCCAGAATGCAACGAAACGTCACTATTTTGCTAACTAATTTATGGCGTGGGTGGTGGTATTCAAACGAGTTAGACTGGAGACTGAAGCCTGGAACAGCGCAGTCACATGGTACATGATGTTGGCCTAGTCCCCCCGTAGTCGTTCCAGCACGTCTCCACGCCGGCTAGTGCTCTCAACTGTGCTTAGCGGCCAGCTCGGACACAGCGAACCTCACTGTTACTGTTATTTCAGCTTGCTGGTATCGAAACGAGTTAGGCTGGAAACTGAAGCCAAGAACAGCGCGGCCACCTGGTGTACGATGTAGGCCGAGTGCCCCTGTATGCGTTCCAGCACATCTAGCTTCCGGCTAGTGCTCTCACCTGTGATTAACGGCCACCCCAGATGCAACGAACGTCACTATTTGCTACTATTATGGCGTGGGTGGTGGTATTCAAACGAGTTAGACTGGAGACTGAAGCCTGGAACAGCGCAGTCACCTGGTACATGATGTTGGCCTAGTCCCCCCGTAGTCGTTCCAGCACGTCTCCATGCCAGCTAGTGCTCTCAACTGTGTTTAGCGGCCAGCCCGGACACAGCGAACCTCACTGTTTCTGTTATTTCAGCTTGCTGGTATCGAAACCAGTTAGGCTGGAAACTGGAGCATGGAACAGCGCGGCCACCTGGTGTACGATGTAGGCCGAGTGCCCCTGTATGCGTTCCAGCACATCTCGCTTCCGGCCAGTGCTCTCACCTGTGATGAACGGCCACCCCAGATGCAACGAATGTCCACTATTTGCTGCTATTATGGCGTGGGTGGTGGTATTCAGACGAGTTAGAATGGAGACTGAAGCCTGTGGGACAGCGCAGTCACCTTGTACATGATGTGCGCCTAGTCCCCCGTAATCGTTCCAGCACGTCTCCACGCCGGCTAGTGCTCTCAACTGTGTTTAGCGGCCAGCCCGGACACAGCGAACCTCACTGTTACTGTTATTTCAGCTTGCTGGTATCGAAAGAGTTAGGCTGGAAACTGAAGCTGGAACAGCGCGGCCACCTGGTTGTACGATGTAGGCTGAGTGCCCCTGTATGCGTTCCAGCACATCTCGCTTCGGCTTAGTGCTCTCACCTGTGATTAACGCCACCCCAGATGCAACGAACGTCACTATTTGCTGCTTATGCGTGGATGGTGGTATTCAAACGAGTTAGACTGGAGACTGAAGCCTGGAACAGCGCAGTCACCTGGTACATGATGTTGGCCTAGTCCCCCCGTAGTCGTTCCAGCACGTCTCCATGCCGGCTAGTGCTCTCAACTGTGTTTAGCGGCCAGCCCGGACACAGCGAACCTCACTGTTTCTGTTATTTCAGCTTGCTGGTATCGAAACCAGTTAGGCTGGAAACTGGAGCATGGAACAGCGCGGCCACCTGGTGTACGATGTAGGCCGAGTGCCCCTGTATGCGTTCCAGCACATCTAGCTTCCGGCTAGTGCTCTCACCTGTGATTAACGGCCACCCCAGATGCAACGAACGTCACTATTTGCTACTATTATGGCGTGGGTGGTGGTATTCAAACGAGTTAGACTGGAGACTGAAGCCTGGAACAGCGCAGTCACCTGGTACATGATGTTGGGCCTAGTCCCCCGTAGTCGTTTCCAAGCACGTCTCCATGCGGCTAGTGCTCTCAACTGTGTTTAGCGGCCAGCCCGGACACAGCGAACCTCACTGTTTCTGTTATTTCAGCTTGCTGGTATCGAAACCAGTTAGGCTGGAAACTGGAGCATGGAACAGCGCGGCCACCTGGTGTACGATGTAGGCCGAGTGCCCCTGTATGCGTTCCAGCACATCTCGCTTCCGGCCAGTGCTCTCACCTGTGATGAACGGCCACCCCAGATGCAACGAATGTCACTATTTGCTGCTATTATGGCGTGGGTGGTGGTATTCAGACGAGTTAGAATGGAGACTGAAGCCTGGGACAGCGCAGTCACCTTGTACATGATGTGCGCCTAGTCCCCCCGTAATCGTTCCAGCACGTCTCCACGCCGGCTAGTGCTCTCAACTGTGTTTAGCGGCCAGCCCGGACACAGCGAACCTCACTGTTACTGTTATTTCAGCTTGCTGGTATCGAAAGTGTTAGGCTGGAAACTGAAGCCTGGAACAGCGCGGCCACCTGGTGTACGATGTAGGCTGAGTGCCCCTGTATGCGTTCCAGCACATCTCGCTTCCGGCTAGTGCTCTCACCTGTGATTAACGGCCACCCCAGATGCAACGAACGTCACTATTTGCTGCTATTATGGCGTGGATGGTGGTATTCAAACGAGTTAGACTGGAGACTGAAGCCTGGAACAGCGCAGTCACCTGGTACATGATGTTGGCCTAGTCCCCCCGTAGTCGTTCCAGCACGTCTCCATGCCGGCTAGTGCTCTCAACTGTGTTTAGCGGCCAGCCCTGACACAGCGCACAACCTCACTGTTTTCTGTTATTTCAAGATTGTCTTGGTATCGAAACCAGTTAGGCTGGGAAAACTGGGAGCATGGAACAGCGCGGTTCCACCATGGTATACGATGTAGGCCGAGTGCCCCTGTATGCGTTCCAGCACATCTCGCTTCCGGCCAGTGCTCTCACCTGTGATGAACGGCCACCCCAGATGCAACGAATGTCACTATTTGCTGCTATTATGGCGTGGGTGGTGGTATTCAGACGAGTTAGAATGGAGACTGAAGCCTGGGACAGCGCAGTCACCTTGTACATGATGTGCGCCTAGTCCCCCCGTAATCGTTCCAGCACGTCTCCACGCCGGCTAGTGCTCTCAACTGTGTTTAGCGGCCAGCCCGGACACAGCGAACCTCACTGTTACTGTTATTTCAGCTTGCTGGTATCGAAACGAGTTAGGCTGGAAACTGAAGCCTGGAACAGCGCGGCCACCTGGTGTACGATGTAGGCTGAGTGCCCCTGTATGCGTTCCAGCACATCTCGCTTCCGGCTAGTGCTCTCACCTGTGATTAACGGCCACCCCAGATGCAACGAACGTCACTATTTGCTGCTATTATGGCGTGGATGGTGGTATTCAAACGAGTTAGACTGGAGACTGAAGCCTGGGACAGCGCAGTCACCCGGTACATGATGTGGGCCTAGTCCCCCCGTAGTCGTTTCAGCACGTCTCCATGCCGGCTAGTGCTCTCAACTGTGTTTAGCGGCCAGCTCGGACACAGCGAACCTCACTTTGACTGTTATTTCAGCTTGCTGGTATCGAAACGAGTTAGGCTGGAAACAGAAGCCTGGAACAGCGCGGCCACCTGGTGTACGATGTAGGCCGAGTGCCCCTGTATGCGTTCCAGCACATCTCGCTTCCGGCTAGTGCTCTCACCTGTGATTAACGGCCACCCCAGATGCAACGAACGTCAATATTTGCTGCTATTATGGTGTGGGTGGGGGTATTCAAACGAGTTAGACTGGAGACTGAAGCCTGGAACAGCGCAGCCACCTAGTACATGATGTGGGCCTAGTCCCCCCGTAATCGTTCCAGCACCTCTCCACGCCGGCTAGTGCTCTCAACTGTGTTTAGCGGCCAGCCCGGACACAGCGAACCTCACTGTGACTGTTATTTCAGCTTGCTGGTATCGAAACGAGTTAGGCTGGAAACAGAAGCCTGGAACAGCGCGGCCACCTGGTGTACGATGTAGGCCGAGTGCCCCTGTATGCGTTCCAGCACATCTCGCTTCCGGCTAGTGCTCTCACCTGTGATTAACGGCCACCCCAGATGCAACGAATGTCACTATTTGCTGCTATTATGGCGTGGGTGGGGGTATTCAAACGAGTTAGACTTGAGACTGAAGCCTGGAACAGCGCAGCCACCTAGTACATGATGTGGGCCTAGTCCCCCCGTAATCGTTCCAGCACGTCTCCACGCCGTCTAGTGCTCTCAACTGTGCTTAGCGGCCAGCCCGGACACAGCGAACCTCACTGTTTCTGTTATTTCAGCTTGCTGGTATCGAAACGAGTTAGGCTGGAAACTGAAGCATGGAACAGCGCGGCCACCTGGTGTACGATGTAGGCCGAGTGCCCCTGTATGCGTTCCAGCACATCTCGCTTCCGACTAGTGCTCTCACCTGTGATTAACGGCCACCCCAGATGCAACGAACGTCACTATTTGCTGCTATTATGGCGTGGGTGGGGGTATTCAAACGAGTTAGACTTGAGACTGAAGCCTGGAACAGCGAGGCCACCTAGTACATGATGTGGGCCTGGTCCCCCCGTACTCGTTCCAGCATGTCTCCATGCCGGCTAGTGCTGGTGAGATTGAGGCGAAAAAGTAAGCGCAGTCATAGAGAACAACGATAACAATGCAGTTGTCGCGTGCACTGTTAAGTTGGATTACAAGTTATCAACAAACAGGTGATTTGTGATATGCTTAAGCTTTTTCAGATAATTAAGGCCATAATTAATTACCTTTCATTTCTGATTTTTGACTGGCAATAATACTGAGACTCTAACATAATTCTTAGTTTTTCTATGACAAAATAATAAAAATGGCGCCGATCTTTAACTCGCGCAACAACAACAACAATAATCTACTCCCATACCCTATATACGACACAGGCAACCAATTGATTTCCCATAGACGCACTTTCACACAAACATGACAATCAATTGTTACTTCCATTCCTGGAGTCAGTGACCTAATCCGGGTCTAGATCCATGGCAAACAGGGGGTCATGTGGGTTGATTTCCATGAGTTATTTCCCCTTTTTTGACATGTATTTTAAGTTGTTTTCTACGGTTTTCTAACTTACAGTTACATACAATTGTGATTTACCACCTATTTTGTGATTTTTCTACATACTTCTTTAATCTGAAGGGGGTCTATTCGCAAACTATGCTTAAAATGTTATATCATTATGTTGATTTCTTTGTGAATCTGGACCACCATATTTTAATTTAAGGCATCTAGGCAGCGCAGCAACACTTCTATATTGTATGAGTGATCAAGGAATGTCACACAAATGTGCATAAAGTTCTAGCATGAACCTGATGAGAACTTTCAAGATCAATTAGGTGACTTGGGTGTGTTATTTCTAGGGACTGTAAGACTTGCATCAACAACAATTTTGACGGATTCCGTATGTGCACTCATAGTCCAGTATTTGAACTTTATGTTGATGTATACATTTTCAGGAATTAATCAGAATATAATACACAATATTAATTTATGGGACACGGATCCATGAGAACAGTGACTAACTTAATCATTTTTGTCTCGCCCGCGAAGCGGAAAGCGAGACATAGGTTTTGCTTTTCCGGAGTCGTCGTCATCATTCAATGTTAAGTTTTCGTGTTACGGTCATTACTTCCAACACCTTATCAGCTACAGTCATCAAACTTTATACATACCTTTAATATGACATGTAGATGAACATAGGACTATTAAAAAGAAATCCGGGCTCCAGGGTCAAGGTCAAATTTTCTTTCTACCGGGTATGCTACAAACTGAACATTAATGCAGGAAGACCCGTTTTCTCGTGCGCTCTGTACACCTTACCTGTAGAGAGAACAATAGCCTTCTCCAGTTGAACACTTCTGCATGTGCTAAGCATGTGCAAATTTCCAGCTTGACCACTAAATATCCAGCTAAATTATTACAGGTAATTTATACAGGTAAATTATTATACCTGGGTATTACATTTCCGTATACTGTGTTGACAATATTGTGGCAATATGTGGACCTGTGCAGATATGATATGTAGATAAATATAGGACTATTATAAAAATTCTGGGCTCCAGTAGCGAGCATTATTTTTTTATTTTTTTTTTTATTTTTAAACTTTTTTTTCCATTTTTAGCCAGGTTTTTTTTTGGGAAAAATCCACGCTATTGGATTGGCGAAAGCCAGGCGGGCGGGCGGCGTCCACAATCAATGTTAAGTTTTCGTGTTTCAGTCCATTTCTTTGTTACTGTAACACATAGGACCAACAAACTTTCACAGCTTCATAACTAAGGGGTGCCCACCACATATCACTATCCAACATGTTACCTTTTTGAACTTGACCCATTTTTTCCGCGCAGTCAATGTTAACTTTTCGCGTTTACAATGTTAAGTTTTCGTGTTTAAGTCCATTTCTTTGGTACTGTACCACCAAGGATCACCAAACTTTCACAGCTTCATAAGTAAGGGGTGCCCACCACATACAACTATTCAACGTGTGACCATTTGTATGCCCCACCACGATAGTGGAGGGGGCATATAGTGTTACCCTTGTCCGTCCCGTCCGTCCGTCACGAAACTTTAACGCTCGGGTAAATGTCTCATAATTTCTTCATCCTTTGACCGATCTGCTTCATATTTCATATACACATTGCTCTAATGGTCCTCTACCGCCCTGTATCAAATCCACGTTCGTCCTGCCCCCGCCAAGCCCAGGGTCAAGGTCACATACTTAGTGCTTCAAAAACGTTAACGCTCGGGTAAATATCTTATAATTTCTGTTTCCTTCCATGGATCAGCTTCATACTTCATATACACATTGCTCTAATGGTCCTCTACTGTTCTGTGCCAAATCCACGTTCGTCCTGCCCCCGCCAAGCCCAGGGTCAAGGTCACATACTTAGTGCTTCAAAAACTTTAACGCTCAGGTAAATATCATATAATTTCTGTTTTCTTTCACGGATCAGCTTCATACTTCATATACGCATTGCTCTAATGGTCCTTTACTGCCTTGTGCCAAATCTACGTTTGTCCTGCCCCTGCCAAGCCCAGGGTCAAGGTCACATACTTGGTGCTTCAAAAACTTTAATGCTCGGGTAAATATCATATAATTTCTGCTTCCTTCCATGGATCAGCTTCATACTTCATATATGCATTGCTCTAATGGTCCTCTACTGTCCTGTACCAAATCCACATTTGTCCTACCCCCGCCAAGCCCAGGGTCAAGGTCACATACTTAGTGCTTCAAAACTTTAACGCTCGGGTAAATATCTTATAATTTCTGTTTTCTTTCACGGATCAGCTTCATACTGCATATACGCATTGCTCTAATGGTCCTCTACCGCCCTGTGCCAAATCCACGTTCGTCCTGCCCCCACCAAGCCCAGGGTCAAGGTCACATACTTGGTGCTTCAAAAACTTTAACGCTCGGGTAAAAAAAAATTTCACTTGGAATTTGGCCTCATTTATTATCAAAGCGATATGTGGGGCATCCGTGTTCTATGAACACATTTTCTAGTTTTTACCTTCACCTATTATTTCTACGTAATTGATTTTTAACGTACGTCTAATTAAAGTTTTTTGGTTAAAAGTTTTTCGTTGTACTATATCTCTGCAACTGCTTCGCCCATTACCTTGAAACTTTACATTGGTGTTTATCATCATCCATATTTTCATTCTACCCCCCAACCGTACGGTCCCTGTGCCCAATGTCAAGGTCAAATTACTTTGAATTTTTTGTGTACTATATCTCTGCAGATGCTTCACCCATTACCTTGATACTTCACATGGGTGTTTATCATCATTTTCGCGCCTGTCCTGTTAAAGTTTTTCCATCTACTATATCTCTTTTTTTAGTGTTCATGCCTCGCCCCAAGGCGCGACATGCAGGCCACGGCCATCTAGTCTACAAAAAGTGGGTATAATTATGTTATCCAAGTGTCTATGCTTGGAAAAAACCTGGCATTCGTGGCTTTGCCTCCTTTCTTGTTTTAACTGAAATGAGTGTTAAATTGTTAATATTATGAAAATAACATATTCAAGTAATTATGGCAGCCAAATTTAACGTGTAAAAGTTAAGATGGGGTCCATTTTCTGTAAATGCATTCTATATCTTTCTAAATCTTCTACAATGTTAAAAATTGTTTCAGAATAATTGTTTTTTTTTAGTTTTATAATGCTCATATTTTTTCGGATGGAAAATATCGCAAATATGCCACAATTAACTGCTAAAGTGTGAATCAGATCTGATTCGCTATTCTGCGAGTGGAATGAGTGGAATCTTAACTCTGCCTATGGACGGGTACTGGTGTAGATTGCAAGTTACATTGTACCTTCGCAACTATTCAGTTGAAATAACATATTAAGTATTGGTACGAATTGATCAAACTGAGTATGAATTGACCATGTACCGCTATCCATCCAGTGTCATTCGGTTGACCTTAACCTTTGTTGGACGAAAAGTTTGGGCATAGCCATATTTCCCACAACTATATTATTCCTTAGTATGATAATTACCAAATTTCATAAATAGCTATTTCATATTAATGGTTATTCACCCACTGTCATTCGGGTGACCTTCACCTTGTGATATTAGCCTTTGTGGGACGTAAATTTCCGTTAAATTGATCCGTTACGCGGATATCCAAAATTCATCAATAGCTTCTTCACATTGATGGATATATATATACCAGTGTAATTCGGCTGACCTTGATTTTGGTTACCTTCACCTTGGTCAAAACAATTTCGGACATATGTCCAAATGTTTAATATCTCCTGTTCCGTTACTCATATCATTACCAAACTTCATAAATAGCGACCTCACATTGATAGCTACATTTAGTCACTTTGTTCACATTCAGTTTTGTGTCAATAATTTTGGATGTACATCAAAATGTTGGAATACCTCCTGATGCGTTATTCGGATCGTAACCAAACTTCACCAATTGCTTCCACACATTCATGACTAACTACTACATTTGTGTGACCTTGGTCACCGATACCTTTGTATAAAAGTACATTTGTATTTGGACTTCCTCATATTGTGACCTTGACCTTCATGGCGATCTCTTTTATATAGTTGGTGAGACACTCCCCGGTGATAGCCTTGTTTTTATACCCCACTCTCGGTGGAGCCGGAAGCATGTAGTGTTGGACTGTGAGCCCGTGTATCCGGCCAATTAACCCTTACACCGCTACACACAACAATTGTCGTCCGCTGTTGCTTTTATATATTGCCTTATTTCTCAATAAAAACATGGTTTCTTAGCACTTCAGAATCATTTCCAATGGAAATGATTCTGAATTGCTGTCAAAGCATGTTGTAAATTGTTCTAAATTGCTAGCAAAGCGTGTTATTGATGATAAACATGGAAAATAGAAAATAAACAGCAGACAACAATAAATTAAGATAGTTATATAAGGGTTAAGAAGTTCACCAGAGTTTCTCACCTACATGTATGTCATAACTTTTATATCCCTTGATGGATAATGATTACTTAAATATTTCAACACAGCATATTTGTCGAAAAATGCCACACATCCATACTGTCCTTAATATGTAATTGACCTTTTAGACATTGACAACCTCAAACTTATTCACACATTAATAAGTTCGCCGAAGTTTCTCAATTCTGTCATAACTTCTGTATTCCTTGAAGGATTACTTTATTTCAATTCATCATGCTTGTACTCAAATGCCACACATTTGTAGTGCGCATGCGCGGATATTGTGCAGCAATTTTCTTTCCTCTCTGGATTAAACCCAATTATTAATTAAATAACTTGGACTAATTACCCAAAACATGTGAAGAGTGTGGGGAACGTGTTCGACAATGTTCTTGTAAAATCAAAATTGCGATTTTGACGGATTTACTGTGTATTTAAATGATATTTCACTTTCCTTTGTGTAATTTTCCGGAGAACAATGGATTCCCGCGTTGTGTCCACACACGTAGAGTGAGATGACCATTACGCTGTGCTAAAGTGTCTAAAGTGTCTTTCATTGTGAAGTGGGCTACTAGAGTATATACATAACACATAACAGTCGCTACAAATGCCGAGTAGATCGAAAGCTCACAAGGACAAAAAGCGTAAGCCCAGTGGACCCGCTACGCCGGCATCCCCGTCTGAGAGTTTGGACGACAAGAAGCTGAGGATCGACAGCTACTTCAGAACTGCCAACCTAGAACCCGACTCCGATCGACTCTCAGAAGCGTCATTCTGCTCCGCAGACGAAACCCTAGCCGACGAGACGCTGCCAAACATGTCGCTGACAAAGGCCGACATTCCCGACATCGCCAGCCAAGTGCAGACTTTACTCTTACCAGAGCTAAAACGTGGGTTAAAGGACGAGCTGGGTGACTTTTTCGCATCAGAACTGAGCAGACTCCGAGAATCACTCGATGCCGTCCTCCATGATAACTTAACTTTGAAGCGGACAATCGCCGGCCTGAAGCCCCTGAAGGACGAAGTCGCCACGCTGCGAAACGAGAACGCCGCGTTGAAAGACAGCTTGGAGAACCTGGAAATCTCCATCGATAGACAGGAGCAGTACTCCAGGCGAGACTGCCTTCGCATCAACGGGGTACTGGGTGACACGGGCGACTTCAACGAAAATACGGACGCCAAACTCCTCCAGATGGCTGAAGCGGCGAACATTCCACTACAACACTTGGATATTGACAAATCTCACCGACTTGGAAAATTCCGACCGGAGTTAAGTTTCAACAGGACCATTATAGTGAAGTTCACAAACTCCAAAGCGAGAGACAGAGTGTTGAATGGGCGCAAATCGGTAGGAGGAATTTACATAAACGAGGATCTTTCGCGCTACCGACAAAATCTCGCATTCGAATCGCGCAAACTAGTTCGAGAGAAAAAACTTGAAC
>CM055268.1:78916690-78940083 GCA_029237695.1 Conchocele bisecta
AGAGAAAAAACTTGAACAGTCATGGCTCGGGCGCGGTGGAGTGATTTTTGGAAAGTTTCCCGGTGGAGATAGGTTCCAGATCACATCGAAACGGGACATTGAGGCTGTAAAGTAGGGCAATATGCCACGCCGACCACCCACGTAAGCGGCAACACTTTACGTAACTACATGTACATATTCTACTTCCGCATATTTCATACGTGCTCTGTGAACACGAACTGACGTGTATATATGCTCAAAGCCAATTAACCTAGCCTTAAATTAGACTCACAGTTAGCCCATTGTCCATCAGCTGACCACTGTCTGTCCATTGTTTACTTGCTGGCTGCTATATAACCTGATCACATCAGTACAAACAATACGGCAACTACCGAGTGTATTTACTCAATACTTATATAGCTATAACAATGTATGCACTGACCATGCATGACGATACCCATTCACTAAGTTCATTCGACATTATCGACTGTGTATGCCCTGATGTGACTGCGAATTTGCCCAGTAGCACCTGAGCCGACCAGTCCATAACCTCTTACGAGCAAACTGGCGATGTCAGCCAATTCATGCCTGTCCATTAATTAGCCTTCTACTAGCTGTCATCAAGTAATGTTGATCAGGTCGCGCAGTCAGCATCTACACTGTGGTCTATACCTGATCTTAGCAGAACAATATGTACTCGAATCATTTATCTCGACACTTAACGATAAACATATCTTGGGACTGTGTAGAGCCGGCTCAGACAGTTACATATGTATGTGAATAACTATCGAAATACGTTGTATATGATATATAACAATTGTAAATAACTATTGATGTCCATGAGTATATATCTTGTAAATAATCGACATCCATGATGCACATAGTTTTGTAAATAACCATTGATGTCCATCCGTTGACTATTGACGATCTGGGACTACACAGGTCACACATGACTTGGAGGACCTTATGCCAGCCATTTGTATCATTGTATCATTGAAAATATACGAATTCCATTAGTCATGCACACTCATACAGCGTGACCAGATTCCAAACATTTTGCTACCATCGATTTCGACATACATCAGTAACTGAACGATGAACTGCGTAAGCCCTGATCAGACTGCGCGAATGCGCGGGCTGATCTGGGACTACACAGTTCACACATGCTTTGTGGACCTTATCTCAGCCATTTGTAAAAATATTGACATGTATATATACTGGTTGTTAGCGCATTTATGTAATATTTGTATCATTGAAAATATACGAATTCCATTAGTCATGCACACTCATACAGCGTGACCAGATACAAAACATTTTGCTACCATCGATTTCGACACACATCAGTAACTGAACGACGAACTGCGTAAGCCCTGATCAGACTGCGCGAATGCGCGGGCTGATCTGGGACTACACAGGTCACACATAACTTGGGAACCTTATCTCAACGATTTGTAGAAATATTTACATGTATATATACTAGTTGTTAGCGCATTTATGTAATTAAATGTGTATATCAAAGAGAACATCCAAATACCATTAGTCCTGCAAACTCATACAGCGTGACCACATTCCAAACATTTAGCTGCCATCGTTTTCGACATATCAGTAACTGAATGATGAACTGCGTAAGCCCTGACCAGACTGCGCGAATGCGCGGGCTGATCTGGGACTACACAGTTCACACATGCTTTGTGGACCTTATCTCAGCCATTTGTAGAAATATTGACATGTATATATACTGGTTGTTAGCGTATTTATGTAATATTTTTATCATTGAAAATATACGAATTCCATTAGTCATGCACACTCATACAACGTGACCAGATTCCAAACATTTTGCTACCATCGATTTCGACATACATCAGTAACTGAACGATGAACTGCATAAGCCCTGATCAGACTGAGCGAATGCGCGGGCTGATCTGGGACTACACAGGTCACACATAACTTGGGGACCTTATCTCAACGATTTGCAGAAATATTGACATGTATACATATTAGTTGGTAGCGCATTTATGTAATGATTATATCAATGAGAACATCCGAATTCCATTAGTCCTGCACACTCATACAGCGTGACCACATTCCAAACATTTAGCTACCATCGTTTTCGACATATCAGTAACTGAATGATGAACTGCGCAAGCCCTGATCAGACTGCGCGAATGCGCGGGCTGATCTGGGACTACACAGTTCACACATGCTTTATGGACCTTATCTCAGCCATTTGTAGTATTAATGACATGTATATAAACTAGTTGTTAGCGCATCAATGTAATGCTTGTATCAATAAGGATAACCAATTCCATTAGTCCTGCACACTCATACAGCGTGACCACATTCCTAACATTTTGCTAGCATTGTTTTCGACATATCCGTATTGGAACGATGAACTGCGTAAGCCCTGTTCAGACTGCGCGAATGCGCCGGCTGACCTGGGACTACGCAGTTTACACATGCTTTGGGGGACCTCATCTCAGCCATTTGTAGACATATTGACATGTACATATACTAGTTGTTAGCGAATCAACTGCGTAGGCTCTGATCAGACTGCGCGAAAGCGCATGCTCATCTGGACTACACAGTTCACACATGACTTGGGGAAATTTTCTTATTCAAGCGTGAACATGAGATTAATCATGTCTCCCCCCATACAGCAGCTCATTGTAGGTGACAATTAATGTTATCTGTTTGGTTGTATATGCCTGCACACTGTTACCCATCTTACTCCACCATCCATGTATTTGTTCTTAGCAAGATAGTATGTGAATGTAAACTATATGTCGATATTGGACGATCAATTTATCGTGCAGTCGTGGCTCTGTGTAGAGCCTGACCAGACTACTCTCGCGCAGTCTGAGCGGACTCTACAGAGATCACACCTCACTTAAATTTCGATGTGGAAAAGTGTGAATGCATTAACTCATAACCAATATAGAACTGGACCAGCAAGTATAGTCATGACACGAGCCTATCTGTCCCGACGTAACCACAATTTGGAGTCGCTATCCATTGCCGGTGCGTGGAAAGGTGAATTTTGTTAGTCCCGTTTTCCTCGTGAACAGTATAGATTCGGACAATCATTTGCTTAACGTGCACAACGAGCCGTCTCATATGAATATGCATAGAAGGACATGTGCGGAACAGTATTGGTTGTGTCTCATCCCGAGATAGTGTGCACAATCTCGCAGTCCGATGCTGATCTATTCTACCACTTGCCATGACTAATTACTAATGAGCTACTAAGCGAATAGCGCTGGCCCCCGTCAAACAATACGGACGTGCAGGCTGACCTGGGACAATAGAGTTGTCAATCTAGTGATGACCCCATTTTCCCGTGGTGAGACACAACTATTCATACAATAATATTCATGTGTGTGTTCAGTAAGTCTGTGGACACTTGTTTCGTGTCAGCCATGTACAGCGAGCGAACAGTTATATTGATATTGACGCATTCCTATTATTATTTTTGTGTGCTATTCGTAAATACTAATCACCATTCAACATGTATCACCGTCAATCCATGCATTATTGTGACAATGAACATTTATTTCATGATGAGTAAATCAGTGCGTGCCTGGTGTAAGTCGTTGAACTGATGCATGCATGTCCCAACATAACTTCGTTCACTCAACAAAATATTACTACTGGTGGGGAGGGGAGAAACCATTGACTCACTCAGCTTAGCCTGCTTATATCATCAGATCACAACAGCGTGATTTTAAATCACATGCCCATCAACCAATGGCTACATATCTTCACATATCTACACTCATAAGGCGCTCATGTTTCGCTTTCGATGAGTGTCTCATGTGTTATAGCAAACTGCTCGTCGCGGTTCCCGACTTTTCTCTCTCCAAATAATACTGGAGGGGGATTCCTACGGGACGACCGACTAAAATACATATGTACACGGTATGGCGTGTCGTCCTGAGATATATGACACGATCATGAGGTTGAGTTGACCAACTATTCCATGTCACAGCAAAACCCTTACTATTACGCGTAAGCAAGTTCACTTGAAGTAATGTAATATTACTAATTACGAGCATGACTACAACGGGAATACAGGCATCTGCTCCGCGGTTCTTACACCAACCACTCAGCGCCATTGTGACCATTATAAGTATGAGTACGCACCCAAAACCCATTATGTCTGCAGTTTTATGCTTGAAACTAGTGACTTATTTACTATTGAGTTATTTTTTCTGACCCACTTCCTTTCAATATATTGTGGAATGGACACTAACACAATTTCATAATCGCATGAGACTAACACCATGAAGTCGAACAACTCCTCACTATGTTGTTACATGTTTTCTTTTTTCAATAACTCTCATGTTGAGATTATTATTATCCCAACATATCTGGTGACTGCTGATTCGGGGGTCTCTGTTGTGTTGCTGCATGCGTCCATGCTGCGGGGTGTCGATGTCTGTCGTGCTGCTGTCGTTGTACCCCGGGCGGACTCGGGATAGTAAGTATACTGACCACATTTACACCTAAGCTGACCTCCCCGAGATTGCCCTGGGCTCGCTGCGATAGTGGTGCGACAGGCGCGCGATGGCAATATAGACGGCTTTATCCGAAACCACTTATCTGGCTGCTTATTCACTTGTTTTCTTGGGGCACGAATCAATGAGAAGGCACGAATCCATGAGAATTGGGGCTAAATTTGTTTGGAAAGCCTTAGGTGCGCAGACACCATTGCACCGTCCATTATATGCAAACATCCCTAAGAAATCACCATTACAAAAGTTAATATATGCAAATGAGAGATAATACTCAACGAAATAGCATAAGAGCAAACATAATCAGGCCAACATACAGCGGTAAATGAATAAACTTATAATCCTTCCAAAAACAAGTCGAAAACACATCCGACATGATCTGTCCGAAATTAGGTTACTTTCTAACCATGAAAGCAAAGATCCATATATCAGGCTGCGGAATAGACTGGCCAAATTACCATCAATAAATGCAAGTGACAATTACCTCTGTGCAGCTTTGAAGCATCACCTGCCCAAAAACGGTGGAAATTTGCACTTTAAAACACACTTTAAAAACTTTACAAATCATGCAAATGGCGGAAAGCCGAAGTGGTGTGACTAAATAGCGCAATGTTCCAATTTCGGCGCAAGTGACATGATGTTTAGGTGGGAAGTCCTAACAATGCTCGAATCAAAAATCATTTCATCTACTAAAAATGGCATTGTTGCTAAACATGTACCGGTAAGGTTTTTTTCTTGTTTGCTGTGAAATTATTTTACTACAGCCCAGTTAGAAAGAAATGCCCATCATCTTCATACTAGAAACATGCCCGAGGGTTTCCGAATACCCTCTAGACCCTATCAGGCGCTGAAGTCATTGATATGTGCAGCCATAGGCCTGTCCAAATTCTGGTCATTCATTTGTACAGAAAAAAATGCATTTGTTTCAATCACCGATACGATGTGCATATAATTTGCAATTTCCAACACCAGGAATGCCGTTTAGTTTTTTGGTCTTTGGTGACGTATTGTCTCAATCAATAAATGACGTCACAATTAACTGTAAATGAAGTAAATTCTGAAATAATTACAATGTATCTTTCTGACGACACACGTATATGAATATATTATGGCGATGGTGGCAAATTACGAAGCCACATATCGGCTAATTATAGATTTAAAATCGATAGTTGTGCGTTTGTTTTGTTCACTACATGTACATATCATAGTTTTATTCTGATGAATGTTTGATAGTATACATACTAACACTTGTAGATACATTTAGTGTAAATACAGTTTACAGTAAGCACCGTCAATGAGTCTATGAACACTCATTTCTACTGTAGGCTGTTGAGTTGCATTGTACAAACGTCGCCGTTTCAACGTCATTTTCTCGATGACGTTACGTTTTTTTCCGTGCGTGATTCACATGGTGCTACAAAAGGTGAGATAAAACAAAAACTATTAAACATAAATGCATTTTCTTTTCAGAATATTGTTTTTGAAAGGTGTCCGCATCAGAAAATGTAAAAAAAGTGAAAATCAAATATTCCCAGAGCGGGCACTTGTAAATTATAGAACTGGTGGAATAGTGACACAATTATACACTTATGTAATTTCTATAAAGAACATTTTGTGCCTACTGAGTGGGCATGTACCTTTAACCCTTTGAACCCGAAAGCCCGCTATAGCGGTTTATGCAAACAGTGCAGATCCAGATGAGCCGGCTCGTAACGAGCCGTCTCATCAGGATCTGCACTTTTTGAAAGTAATTTTCATATTTTTGAGAACAAAACATACCCCCTTTTCATAAATGGACTAGTCTGAAAATAATTTTGTGACGATTGGACTGGTCGGAAAATTAGCATATCACAGTCCATTCCAGTTACTTTGGGTTGAAAGGGTTAACATATGATAGCGTCGCCAGTTTTTTGGTCTTTATGAATGTGTTTGATAAAAGTATACCAGGCCTACATAAAATGATCTCCTGGGGCCCGTTTCACTAAACTTCGTACGAATAAAATGTCCGTTACTAAGTGAACATTTATTATAGGAATGAATGGCCTTTTGTGGAATTTATCGGGGTATGAACTTGGAAAAGTCGCGGGAATACTGGACGAAGGCCGGAAGGCCTCGTCCAGTATTCCCGCGACTTTTCCAAGTTTATACCCCGATAAATTCCACAAAAAGGCCATTCATTCCTTATAATTCCAGCATTTTAAATAAATTCATCAAGAAAATGTGTTTATTTTCCGTTTTATTAAAGGTACATGCCCACTCAGTAAGCACAAAATGTTCCTTATAGGAATTAAATATTACATGCATCTTTGACACATGCTATATACCTACATGGGCAACGTATAATAGATTGTAGCCCGTAACCATGGTAACGAAACGAAATATTACTATATTATAGAGTTCCTCTCCTTAACATGTAGGGTATGGGGAAATACAGACGGTGCAGGGAATTTCCAATTAACATGTAGGGTATGGGGAAATATAGCCGGTGCAGTCAATTTTCAATTAACATGTAGGGTATGGGGAAATATTTACCTGAAGAGCTGTGCACATACTACTTAGAGTCATTATCCTTTATCCATTGAAATAGTTCTAGACGTTTGCTTTTGACACCATACCATAACATTAAAGGTTCCCATTTTTAGCCAGGTTTTTTGAAAAAAAATCCAGGTTATTGGATTGGCGAAAGCCGGGCGGGCGGCCGGCGGGCGGGCGGCGGGCGGCGTCCACAATCAATGTTAAGTGTTCGTGTTTGAGTCCATTTCTTTGTTACTGTACCACCTAGGACCACCAAACTTTCACAGATTCATAATCAAGGGGTACCCACCACATATCACTATCCAACATGTTACTTTTTTGTTAACTTGACCCATTTTTTCCGCGCAGTCGACTTAGTCAATTTCAATGTTAAGTTTTCGCGTTTACAATGTTAAGTTTTCGTGTTTAAGTCCATTTCTTTGGTACTGTACCACCTAGGACCACCAAACTTTCACAGTTCATAACCAAGAGGTGCCTACCACATACAACTATCCAACATGTGACCATTTTTTTACCTTCACCTATTATTTCTACGTAACTGACTTAGCCATTTTCAACGTTAACTTTTTAACGTACGTCTAGTTAGAGTTTTTTGGTTCAAACTTTTTCGTTATACTATATCTCTGCAACTGCTTCGCCCATTACCTTGAAACTTCACATGGGTGTTTATCATCATCCACATTTTCATTCTAACCTCCAACCATGCGGCCCCTGTGCCCAATGTCAAGGTCAAATTACTTTGATTTTTTTTGTTAAAGTTTTTTCGTGTATTATATCTCTGCAACTACTTCACCCAATACCTTGATACTTCACATGGGTGTTTATCATCATTGTCGCACCTGCTTGCGGAAAGCGCGATCCTGTGCCCAATGTCAAGTAAATTACTTTGATTTTTTTGTTAAAGTTGTTTCGTGTACTATATCTCTGCAACTGCTTCACCCAATACCTTGATACTTCACATGGGTGTTTATCATCATTGTCGCACCTGCTTGTGGAAAGCGCGATCCTGTGCCCAATGTCAAGGTCAAATTACTTTGAATTTTTTTGTTAAAGTTTTTTCGTGTATTATATCTCTGCAACTGCTTCACCCAATACCTTGATACTTCACATGGGTGTTTATCATCATTGTCGCACCTGCTTGCGGAAAGCGCGATCCTGTGCCCAATGTCAAGTAAATTACTTTGATTTTTTTTGTTAAAGTTTTTTCGTGTACTATATCTCTGCAACTGCTTCACCCAATACCTTGATACTTCACATGGGTGTTTATCATCATTGTTGCACCTGCTTGCGGAAAGCGCGATCCTGTGCCCAATGTCAAGGTCAAATTACTTTTAATTTTTTTGTTAAAGTTTTTTCGTGTACTATATCTCTGCAACTGCTTCACCCAATACCTTGATACTTCACATGGGTGTTTATCATCATTGTCGCACCTGCTTGCGGAAAGCGCGATCCTGTGCCCAATGTCAAGTAAATTACTTTGATTTTTTTTGTTAAAGTTTTTTCGTGTACTATGTCTCTGCAACTGCTTCACCCAATACCTTGATACTTCACATGGGTGTTTATCATCATTGTTGCACCTGCTTGCGGAAAGCGCGATCCTGTGCCCAATGTCAAGGTCAAATTACTTTCAATGTTTTTGTTAAAGTTTTTTCGTTTACTATGTCTCTGCAACTGCTTCACCCAATACCTTGATACTTCACATGGGTGTTTATCATCATTGTCGCACCTGCTTGTGGAAAGCACGATCCTGTGCCCAATGTCAAGGTCAAATTACTTTGAATTTTTTTGTTAAAGTTTTTTCGTGTATTATATCTCTGCAACTGCTTCACCCAATACCTTGATACTTCACATGGGTGTTTAACATCATTGTCGCACCTGCTTGCGGAAAGCGCGATCCTGTGCCCAATGTCAAGTAAATTACTTTGAATGTTTTTGTTAAAGTTTTTTCGTGTACTATGTCTCTGCAACTGCTTCACCCAATACCTTGATACTTCACATGGGTGTTTATCATCATTGTCGCACCTGCTTGTGGAAAGCGCGATCCTGTGCCCAATGTCAAGGTCAAATTACTTTGAATTTTTTTGTTAAAGTTTTTTCGTGTATTATATCTCTGCAACTGCTTCACCCAATACCTTGATATTTCACATGGGTGTTTATCATCATTGTCGCACCTCCTTGCGGAAAGCGCGATCCTGTGCCCTATGTCAAGGTCAAATTACTTTGAATTTTTTTGTTAAAGTTTTTTTGTGTACTATATCTCTGCAACTGCTTCACCCAATACCTTGATACTTCACATGGGTGTTTATCATCATTGTCACACCTGCTTGCGGAAAGCGCGATATCGTCGGCATTTTGGCATACGTCCGTCCGTTCGTCCGTGTGTCCGGTTAAAGTTTTTTGGTTAAAGTTTTTCCATCTACTATATCTATTTTTTTAGTGTCCATGCCTCGCCCCAAGGCGCGACATGCAGGCCACGGCCATCTAGTCTACAAAAAGTGAGTATAATTATGTTATCCAAGTGTCTATGCTTGGAAAAAACCTGGCCTTCGTGGCTTTGCCTCGTTTCTTGTTAAATCCATATGTTTATATTATACTTCCGAGTCTGGAACAGTTAATCAAGCACATTTCTACAACTTACTTACAATCGTTCGTTTGTATGCATGCCGTTGTATAAAACGATCGGTTTCTTCGCTGTATAATACGGAGCCCAGCAGAGGACGTTTTTCATTAATTCGTTCCCACGAAATAACAATTCATTTCTTCAATTTGACAGTTCGTTCCCACTAATTAACAATTCGTACAATTCGTTCCCACGAATTAACAATTCGTTCCCTCAAGTTAACAATTCGTTCCCACGAAATAACAGTTCGTTCCCACAAATTAACAATTAGTTCCCTCAATTTAACACTTCGTTCCAACGAAATAACAATTCGTTAACACGGGAACGATGGGAACGAATTGTTATATTGTGGGAACGAATTGTTAATTCGAGGGAACGAATTGTTAAATTGAGGAAAGGAATTGTCATTTTGTGGAAACGAATTCTTAATTCGAGGGAACAAATTGTTATATCGTGGGAACAAATTGTTATTTCGATGGAACGAATTGTTAAATTGATGGAACGAATTGTTATTTCGTGGGAACGAATGAATAAAATAAAAGGACGTGGCTATTGACAGACGTCTGTCAGCAGCCAAAAGGCCGGGGTTTTGGATGCTGACAGACGTCTGTCAATAGCCAAAGTGCCGTGTTTTGGCTGCTGACAGACAAATATACAAATATACAACTTGGGTAGTGGGGGAAGGTCAAACTCAATATTCCGAAAATAAATACGGAATTTGTACTAGACGTTTAGCTAAAATTGACATAGAGGGGCACATGCAAAAATTAATTCGTGAAGTCTCAAATCTTACAAACGGAGCATATTTTTTGCATCTGTTTAATTTATATTGGCAAACTGCTGAATTTACATGAAAAATAATTATTTTTGCTGACCGCTGAAAAATATAACTTGTGATTCACTTGTGATGTTTTGTCGACTCCCCGTCTTCAGAAATTGAAAATCTGTCGGCTATTGGGTGCAGACGAAATTAGATTACATATCGGCTCCATAGCTTGGCTAATTTTTGTGCTTTCTCCAGTTTATCTGAAGCGAAGACACTTCATGTAAACATGGTAAACATAACAAATATATTTTATGGTTCATGTACTATAATTATCGATCTTTGTAATGTAAAAGTCGTGTTTGAAACATTTAATACACACAGGCTCTTTGATGCGATGTCATAAATCGGCTGTTACATCAATTGGACACACGAGGTAATGTTTAAAATGGTAATGTTTTACATCGGTGTGAAGTGAGCAGTGAGCAGTAAGTAGCAGTGAGATGTATCTCACTGCTGGCAGTAAGCGGCAGTGAGCAGTGAGGTGTGTTTCACTGCTAGCAGTAAGCAGCAGTGGGCAGTGAGATGTGTCTCACTGCTAGCAGTAAGCGGCAGTGAGCAGTTATATGCGTCAGGCAATAATGTAAACTAAGTACGTGCGAAAACTCTTTAGACCGGACAATGTATATTTGCGTAACCTCTCTAAACCGGACACCAATGCAAGCTAGGTATGTGTGCGGAATCTCTCTAGACCGGTATGTATATGTACGTAACCTCTCTAAACCGGACACCCCACTGTAAACTAGATGTATGTGCGGAACGCCTCTAAACCGGACAGCACTGTGCGGAACCTCTCTAGACCGAACACCAATGCAAGCTAGGTATGTGTGCTCAACCTCTCCAAGCCGGACACCACTGCACGCTGGTATGTGTGCGGAACCTCTCAAGACGGGACACTACTGTAAGCTAGGTATGTGTGTGGAACCTATCTAGACCGGACACGACTGTAAATAACGTGTATGTGCGGAACATCTCCGAACGGGATATCAATGTAAACTAGGTATGTTTGCGGAACATCTGTAGACGGGACACCACCGTAAGCTAAGTACATGTGTGGAACCTCTCTAAGTCGGACACCACTGCAAACTAAGTATGTGTGCGGAACCTCTGTATACCGGACACCACTGTAAACTAGGTATGCTTGCGGAACCTCTGTATACCGGACACCACTGTAAACCAGGTATGTGTGCGGAACCTCTCTAAATCGGACACCACTGCAAACTAAGTATGTGTGCGGAACCTCTGTATACCCGAGAGCACTGTAAACTAGATATGTGTGCGGAACCTTTGTATACCGGACACCACTGCAAAGTAAGTATGTGTGCGGAACCTCTGTATACCGGACACCACTGTAAACTAGGTATGTGTGTGGAACCTCTGTATACCGGACACCACTGTAAACTAGGTATGTGTGCGGAACATCTCTAAATCGGACACCACTGCAAACTAAGTATGTGTGCGGAACCTCTGTATACCGGACACCACTGTAAACTAGGTATGTGTGCGCTACCTCTCTAAATCGGACACAACTGCAAATTAAGTATGAGTGGGGAACCCTGTATACCGGACACCACTGTAAACTAAGTATGTGTGCGAAACCTCTGTATACCGGACACCACTGTAAACTAGGTATGTGTGCGGAACCTCTGTATACCGGACACCACTGGGGGACTACGGGGGGACTAGGCCCACATCATGTACTAGGTGGCCGCGCTGTTCCAGGCTTCAGTCTCAAGTCTAACTCGTTTGAATACCCCCACCCACGCCATAATAGCAGCAAATAGTGACGTTCGTTGCATCTGGGGTGGCCGTTAATCACAGGTGAGAGCACTAGCCGGCAGCGAGATGTGCTGGAACGCATACAGGGGCACTCGGCCTACATCGTACCAGGCTTCTTTGCTCCATCATACACCCACGCCATAATTGCAAATAGTGCTCGTTTGAATACCCGTTTGACGACAAGACCATAGAATTACCTCGTGACGAAATCCAGATAAAAAAGTAGCAATGCTTTATGAATCAATTATCAATTTTCAATATAATGTTTCTGCTTATGAGCATAATTAATAATGTTAATTGTAATATTATTTAAGCGAGGCCATTTTGTTTTGTATTACAAGTTTGTATACTTCTTAATTTCAAAGGTTGTCTATATGAACAATATAGCCGTGTGGGTAGCGAGAAAGTCTGTGACCGGTGCGTTCGTGGGTTCGAATGCAGCGAACATATTTTTTTCTTTCGTTTAGTTGTTTTTTTAATCACATTTCTTGTGTCACTTACACGTATTACTTAGTAAACTGAGTAAGTTTCTCCTTTCATCAGCATTCAATGCTGAAAATGGTGAAATTGTCTAAAATTGTGTACACTGTACACTGCACTGCAAGTACCGGTCGATAACCATTGCATATACATTCGCTGGAGATAATACGTATGAAACATTTTCCGGGCCCCCCTTCAGAAATCCCGATTTTTTTTTTACGAAATATGATCTTCAAATATAAAAATGCAGTACAAAACTACTTCTATAAACATGCTGTAGAATGCAAGAAATGGCTTCCTCAATTCAAACATTTTCCGGGGGCATGCCCCGGACCCCCGGGGGGCATGCCCCCGGACCCCCCTAGCCAACTCCCTCGCTCCACTCAGTCTACGAACGAGCATACCTCGTTCACGTTTCATGTGGCCCCCCCACCCCTTGGTGAAATCCTGGATCAGCCACTGATACATGATTCTGTGGGCGTTCGAAGCGTGACTAAATTTATATTTGAACCGTTCTACAATGTTCGCTATTGTGGAGAACATTTCTCAAGTACTTACAACAGTCAATACCTATATCGGGCATTATACGATTTTATTATATGACTAAGTATTTCAGTCATTCTCATTGGCCGAAACACGACCACTTGATTATATACAAATTTAATGTAGAACTCTGAACGGTTTGTTTACACGAATAAGCACTCTCGGACCGCGAGACCGGTCCGAGATGTGTTTATTCATGTAAACAAACCTATTGTTCACCTCCTTAGAGCGCATGCGTAAATATAACACATTTTGAAAATAAATATTTTAAAAATTTAAAAAAATTTAAAAAAACATTTTTTTTTTAATAATTATTGATTGAAAATTGTGAAACCCCAAATAAGTGAACACATTTTGTTTCGGCCTGATATTTTGAAAAAAATATTTTGAAATTTAAAAAACATTTTTTTAAATAATTATTGAAAATTGTGAAGCCAAAAAACAATGAACAAATCTTTTTTCGGCCGGATATTTTGAAAAAAATATTGGCCAGAAATATATAATAAAACAATTATAGTCTTTTGAATCGGTGTGACATCACTTTTCTCAGGTCCGTAAATCTCATGTACACCTCAAAAAGACAATAATTGATCATATTGCTGCATCCATATTGTATTGTTCACTGCCCACTACTGCTTACTGCTACTGGTATCCGGTCTAGAGAGGTGCCGCATACATACCTACCTTTCAATGATGATCGGTTTAGAGAGGTTCAGCACATATACATATGTTGCAGTGGTGTCCGGTTTAGAGAGGTTTCACACATATACCTCGCTTGTAATGGTGTCCGGTTTAGAGATGTTCCGGAAACATATACCTCGCTTGTAGTGGTGTTCGGTTTAGACAGGTTCCGCACATATACCTCGCTTGTAGTGCTGTCCGGTATAGAGAGGTTCCGCACACACACATACCTAGTTTGCAGTGGTGTCCGGTCAAGAGAGGCCCAGCACACTTACCTAGTTTGCAGTGTTGTCCGGTTTAGACAGGTTCCGCACGCATACCTCGTTTGCAGTGGTGTCCGATCAAGACAGGTTCTGCACACATACCTTGTTTTATGTGCTGTCCTGTCTACAGAGGTTCCGCTCACATACCTAGATTGCGGTGGTGTCTGGTCTATAGAGGTTACGCACACATACCGCGTTTACAGTGGTGTCACGTCTACATATGTTCCGCACACATACATGTACCTAGCTTGCAGTGCTGACCAGTTTAGAGAGGTTTCGCACACGTACCTAGTTTAAAGTTATGTCCGGTTTAGTGGGGTTCCCTACATACACATAGTGTACAGTGGTGTCCGGTTTAGAGATGTTCCGCACACATACATGTACCTAGCTTGCAGTGCTGACCAGTTTAGAGAGGTTCCTCACACATACCTAGTTTACAATGGTGTATGGTTTAGAGAGGTTCCGCACGCATACTTAGTTTAAAATGATGTCCGGGTTAGTGGGGTTCCCTACATACACATAGTTTACAGTGGTTTCCGGTTTAGAGAGGTTACGCAGATATACATTGTCCGGTCTAAATAGTTTACGCACGTACTTAGTTTACATTATTGCCAGACGCATATAACTGCTCACTGCCGCTTACTGCTAGCAGTGAGACACATCTCACTGCCCACTGCTGCTTACTGCTAGCAGTGAAACACACCTCACTGCTCACTGCCGCTTACTGCCAGCAGTGAGATATATCTCACTGCTACTTACTGCTCACTGCTCACTTCACACCGATATGTTTTTTTACCATAATTCTGGTGTACCAGCATACACAAACAATTATTAACATTTAGGGAAGCAAGACAATTGTATTTCTGTCAAGCCACAACTATAAAGAGGTAAACATGGTAAATGGAACAGCTGTTACCTGGCAATTGCCAGCTGATCAGGTCAATGACCGGACAATGTTTGATTTTGGGAGTCTGAATTTGCTGGTAATGTGTACAGTGTTTTTCTTACTTGTGGCTGTGACTGGAGAAATAGAGCTAATAGGAATTGTGACCAGTATAGCTCTTGGTTGTATGCATGTATAACCAAACTAAACAGTGTAATTTTTACATAACACAGCATGTTATTTTGTTTCGCTTTGTGCCTTTTTTAATACGATCGATCGATGGCCATTGTCATAAATATTTGGCGACTCAAGACCCTAATTGACCCACACAATACGTAACATTGGCATGTGTGGCTAGAAATTCAATATCTGCAGGCGCGTAACCAGGTTCTTGCTGAGGGGGTGCGCATTGAGCGGCGATAGCCGCGATTGTCTAGGGGTGTCCGGGGGCATGCCCCCTGATTTTGTTTGGATAAGAACGCAAATCCTGGCTTCTAGAGTCCTCCAGATATCGATATATTACGCGAAATTTTATTTATGTTAGCAGAGAACTTTTCATTTTACGAAATGTAGTTCTTATTTTATCAAATAATTTGTTAAAATTTGTAAATTGTAGGGGGTGCGTTCGCACCCGTCGCACCCCCCCCCCCCCCTCCCCCTCCCTCCCCCCCCTGATCTGGTAACACGAGGCACGTGGCAGCTGTGTATTGCGCCGCTAATCGGGATATCCGTTATCATGGTTATCGAGGTGTGTAATTTCACACGTCACTCACGTGGCATGTCGTGTATTATTTTCGGCATGCGGAGCGTGGATTGAGAAATAGCAGCCGGATTTCATTATTTGCAGACCAAATTTTAAGGATAGTTTGCAAATCTCAATCGGTCTGATATTTCAAACTGAACATTTTAGAAGCCCTGCTTGTGAAGTATCATAGTATACCGATCGAGCATAAAAAATGTTATATTTCCAGAACATTGAATATCTTATTAAACTTGTCTAAAACTCTGATTAAGCAACACTTTAAATTAATTAGGCAACAACAACTGAATTTCATTAGTCGATGACATTAGTTATGCATCAATTTAATTTCTTTCGGCTAAATATTCATAAAAGATGAATTATTTACTATGCCGTCCTACAACTATTTCATTTGTGAAGTCTCAAATCTTACAAACCAAACATAATGTTTTCAAAATATCGCATTCACAAAAATTAATTATTTATGTCGGCCGACAAAATATTCTATAAGTCTCAAATCTTACAAACTGAGTATACTTTAAACGATCTTCTTCTGGTTTGTTGCAGAGAGTAATTAAGCATCTATTTATGTTGGCAATTACTGCTGAATTTACATACAAACATTTTTTTGGCTCACCGCCAAAAAATGTAACTTTTGAAGTCTCATAGCATAGCACTGTATCCAGACTGATTAGGGACTACACTGATGTATATATTATCGGTAGTCTAATCAGCCTTTGTAAATGTACAAGCTGATCAGGGACTACTAGTGCATGTGCTGCAGTACATGGTGCCGGTTGTCTGGTCAACCTAGTTAGATATGGATGCTGATCAGGGACTACGTTGGTATACATAGTGTCGGTAGTCTGATCAACATAGCTAGATATGCCGCCTGATCATGGACTACACTGATGTACATAATGTCAATAGCCTGATCAACCTAACTAGATGTGCCGCCTGATCAGGGACTACATTGGTATACATAGTGTCGGTAACCTGATCAACTGTGCTAGATGTGCCGCCTGATCAGAGACTACACTGATATACATAGTGTCGGTAGCCTAATCAACCTAACTAGGATATGCCGCCTGATCAGGGACTACGCTTGTATACTATATGAATGTAGGACAAAACCACCTTGGACATAACCCCCTTCGTGTGAAAATGACAACATGGACAAAACCCCTTCATTATTTTGACAGGGTGGACATAACCTCCTTCATTGATTTGTACAGGGTGGACATAACCCCCTTCATGATTTTTACAGGGTTGACAAAACCCCTTTCATTAATTCCCGGGATGAATAAAACATTTGTTTGCTGTGTATTATTATTGATGATATTATTTTACTAAAATTAAAAAAAATCATAATATACAATAAACAAATATTCATATATTGGCTAGAGTCAGTAGCCTGATCAACCTAGCTAGATATGGCGCCTGATCAGGGACTTCACCGGTGTACGGAGTACCGATATACTTATCAACTAGCTAGATATGCCGGCTGCTCAGGGACTACACCGGTGTACAGATTACTGATAGTCTGATCAACCAACTGGATATCCGGCTGCTCTGGGACTGACAGGTGTACTGATTACGGATAGTCTGATCAACCCAACTGGATATGCCGGCTGCTCTGGGACTACACCGGTGTACAGATTACGGATAGTCTGATCAACCCAACTGGATATGCCGGCTGCTCTGGGACTACACCGGTGTACTGATTACGGATAGTCTGAACAACTTAGCTAGACATGCCGCCTGATCAGGGACTACACCGGTGTACAGATTACCGATAGTCTGGTCAACCTAGCTAGATATACCGGCTGCTCAGGGACTACACTGGTGTACAGATTACTGATAGTCTGAACAACAACTAGATATGCCGGCTGCTCAGGGACTACGCCGGTGTACAGATTACTTATAGTCTGATCAACCTAGCTAGATATACCGGCTGCTCAGGGACTACACCGGTGTACTGATTACGGATAGTCTGATCAACCCAACTGGATATGCCGGCTGCTCTGGGACTACACCGGTGTACAGATTACGGATAGTCTGATCAACCCAACTGGATATGCCGGCTGCTCTGGGACTACACCGGTGTACTGATTACGGATAGTCTGAACAACTTAGCTAGACATGCCGCCTGATCAGGGACTACACCGGTGTACAGATTACCGATAGTCTGGTCAACCTAGCTAGATATACGGCTGCTCAGGGACTACACTGGTGTACAGATTACTGATAGTCGAACAACAACTAGATATGCCGGCTGCTCAGGGACTACGCCGCTGTACAGATTACTGATAGTCTGATCAACCTAGCTAGATATACCGGCTGCTCAGGGACTACACTGGTGTACAGATTACTGATAGTCTGAACAACAACTAGATATGCCGGCTGCTCAGGGACTACGCGCTGTACAGATTACTGATAGTCTGATCAACCTAGTTATATATGCCGGCTGCTCAGGGACTGCACTGGTGTCCAGATTACTGATAGTCTGAACAACAACTAGATATGCCTGCTGCTCAGGGACTACACCGGTGAACAGATTACTGATAGTCTGATCAACGCAACTGGATATGCCGACTGCTCAGGCACTACACCGGTGTACAGATTACTGATAGTCTGACCAACCCAACTAAATATGCCTGCTGCTCAGGAACTACACCGGTGTACAGATTACTGATAATCTGACCAACCCAACTAAATATGCCTGCTGCTCAGGAACTACACCGGTGTACAGATTACTGATAGTCTGATCAACCCAACAGGATATGCCGACTGCTCAGGGACTACACCGGTGTGCAGATTACTGATAGTCTGATCAACCTAGCTAGATATGCCGGCTGCTCAGGAACTACACTGTTGTACATATTAGCGATAGTGGGGTCGTCCCAAGTTGATGAGCGTGCTAATCAGGCACTACACTGGTCTACAAGTTGGTGATATTCTCAGCATCCTGTGTATACGTATTCGGTTGTATATCTATTGCTAATAAGTTCATTTCAAATCTGATTTGAGATGATATTAATGTTTTAAGCCTTTTCGTAGTAAGATGCCTTTGTATATAGACACTCGTTTGTGGTTTAATAAGAAATTGTATAGAAATAAGCCAACAGCGGTTGTCATTGCCTCTGATAGTTTTAACCAGGATAAGTGCAGTGGCTTATTGTTTTCTTGCTGATTTGCGCGGAGTCCTTTATAGTAAAATAAATAATTAAAAAAATCGAAAAATATTAATTTGATGCGAGGGTTTAATCCTGATTGTCCCACATTTGAGTGTCCAGTAGTCCTGATTGTCCCACATTTGGTTTTTACAGGTAACTGGATTTTGCAGATTTCAGGCTATAGTCTTTTTCAATAAAGTGACATTGTATGCCAGTTATACTTGTATATATGTAAATATAAATAAAATAAATATATTAATAAAAAATAAAGTGGCATACAATGTTGTTATAAGTTTTAGTTTAAATTAGCGTTTCAAAGTGTGTATTGTTAAATAATTCAATTATCTACAGTTCTTTGATGATTAGTAAAGCCAATTGACTAATAGAACATCAAAGTAAGTTGATTATAAATAAGTGTTTATTATTATATAATGTATTATATTATTTTAATTATAATATAAATGTGTTTTCGTCCAGTATTCCCGCGACTTTTCCAATTTTATATTCCCGATAAATTCAACAAAAATGCCATTAATTCCTTATAATTCCAGCATTTGAAATAAATCCATCAATAAAATATGGGCCAATCAAATGTTAGGGAATTGTGTAAATATTTTTGTGCTGGAATTATACCCGGATGTTTATTGTCAATTGGTGATTATACAGCAAATACCTTACGATATAGCCCACCAGTATAGCCCAATATCTCACTGCGCTTCCCGGCTGTCTGATCAGGCCATACGCTGATGGTCGATGAGTCAATACAGCAATTGTTATGTTTATTACTAACAATTTGCCCATTACGGTTGGAAACTAGTCGATAGGGTTTGCCCTTTTTGTATGACTGAAGTAGAAGATGAGTACCACGTACTGTTTAGCTGCCCTATATACAACGACATACGTATTGATCTATGCGAACAAGCATGTTCTATTGAACCACTGTTCGCTGAAATGACTGATGATTCCAAATTTGTTTTTCTTTTCTCGAATTGCAATATAATACGATTTTGTGCCAAAACCCTTTGCTATATTTTAAATCGAAGATCTGCACTGTTGTACCAATAATACAATTATAGTATCATGTGTGAATTAGTTTACGTGTAAATAATACAACTATTTCTTATTACAACGGCGTGTTTTTGTGTGTGTATCCCTTTTAACTTCGGTTGCATATTGGTGTGTAGTCCTTTTAAAGTTTCAATAGAAACGTATTATTCAAGTAATGTATTTTATGTATATGCTGAAATGTAATTATAACTGCTCATTAAATGAGCCGTCTCTTATAATTATTACAGAATGGCAATTGTACATGTACCTGTATTGTTTTATCGCTATGTATTTTATGATGTACAGTTGAAGAGACCTAAATAAACAATTGAACTGTAAAAGTACAATAATTATTATGAGTAGGGTATACACTGGAAAAATATGTTCGAAGGTCACTCTTCTTAACTGACGTCACAGTTTCGCACCTACTGTTAATAACTTGGGAAAATATGCTGATTATGACAGACAAGAGAGTAAGAAAACATTTTCACATTCGTCTTATAAGACAATATTATTTTTGCAATTATTAAAATATCCTTTGTTAATTTTTGTCACCATTTCAGTATTCGCTTGTTGTTGCAGACGCGCGAAATAGTCCGGGAGCAGAGAGGGTTAACCCTGCATTGTTGTATTAAGTTGTTTTCACTGTTGATTTTGGTAGCTAAGGGTCTATACTTTCAGGAACTACCCAGAGTATTGCTGAGCCATCGAGCACACTAACATTTGCACCATCAGCAACTCTATCAGACACCTCAACTTGGAGAATTTTCTTCAAGGTAGATTTCGATTTCGCAATCCTCATATCTCCAGTATCATCAAACATGGACGTTGGAACTGGCGCAAGTGCACGGCCATTGATGTCATCATGGTATCTGGGTGTGACGGGATCATGTCTATTAAGGGAAGGTAAACAGTATTCGTCTTTGGTTGTGCTGAATGACCCTGTCGAAGTGCAGCCCCAGTGTTGTACCCATTGTACTAATGACAATCTAGTGTGTTGTTCATGTCTTGAAGGAACGCGAAGTCCATCTCACTGGCTCTTCCCTTTGAAATTACTTGTTGTGCCAGCATACGCAGGGGCTGAACCGATCGTTTGGGGGTGTTCTGTGGCATCGGAGGCTTCTTGGGACCATTATATCTCTCTATCTCGACGTCATACTCGAGTGGCTCAACCATGTCTTCCTTTTTCACACGCCTGATGGTGTCTTCTTGGACTGTTTCATTACTGTTACTATTTGGTTGTGTGAGCAGCATGGCAAGGGAATGGGTGATTACTTTCCGTTTGGAGACGATATGTCAGTATCAAAATTGTCTACAATAACCTGAACCAAGCTTGAACTTGAAGTTGATAGGCCTGGTAGTGAAGGTTCCATGGTTGTGGCTTTGGCAGCTGCATGTTTAAAACACCGTACTTCATCGTAGGTACATGTAACACCATACTCTTGTAACACGTTGATAATTTTTTTTGATCTCCTCATCTTGATGCCAAGAGTAATTTGCAAACTAGTGGGATGGTTTTTCATCACCCCAGTTACCATTGAACCAATGAGAAGTGCAGTGCCTTATCTAGGTTAGGAGACAGCTTCCCTAACAGTTTCATCAAAGCGTTACTCACAGTCTCTCTACATTTCTGTCGGTTAACCCTAGTATCATAACAATCTTTATCTAATGTTATTAGTTTGACCACCTGATGACTTTGCACAGTTTGTTGATTGTTACATCAATGTCATCATCCTCGTCTTGAACCAATCGCATACATTTTGCAACTATAGATCGCAAGCTAACAATGTCTGCTAACCCTGGAGACTTTAAAACCACCAACTCATCTCCGAAGCGTTCGCATAGGTTTGGGACAATTAAACGACGTGTCAGCCTATCACCCCCGACTTATTTGTATGCTTCATGCAGCTCAACTGAATTCAGGAAGCCGGATAAGTCTTTGATCATTACAACAAGTGATTCAAAGGCACGATCAATGTTAACTTGGCTATCAGACTTGGTTGCAGCTGAAGCCACATTTTTTTCTGACAAGAAGCTATTTCGGCAATCCACATGATACCTTGCATCAGCTGCGTGAAGGTCACTTACAGTAATATCTACCCGTTGCCGCACAACGTCTGATAACTCATCTTGACGCCGTTTGCAGGCTTCAAGAATAGTTTGCTTGAGTGACTTATTGCCACCTGCGCCGCCTATTTCCCGACATGAATATGCTGGTCGCCAACGTTTTGGGTTTTTCGGATCTTTTTCAAGCACACAAGTTTCACCACAAAACAAACAATGTTCTTTGAAGATAAATCCTGGTAAGTGAATAACGTCTCCTGGTCTTATGGTGGAATGTAAGACGAAGCACTTTCTGGATTCTTCCTTTTGTGCCTTTGAACCTGGACGCTTGAAGTGTATGTTGAAGCACAGTTTCTGTGACATTTAACTGTGCATTCAGGATTTTCACTAACTTTTTCTTCAAGAAGTTCATGATACCTGTCCCCGTAGATTTTGCTATGCTTGATAAAGTGTTGAATTCTGACAGGGCCAGTGTCTTTCAACGGTTCGGTCTTATTCTCACATCCAAATTTGGACACGAAAAAGCACTGTTCTTCATTCATTTTTTACTCGTCATACGGGCAGCACCTGAAAAGACAATATTGAAGTATTAGTGCCTGTCTATTACAATATGATATTAACATAATACTTAGTTCTAATTGATAGCTTGACCCCTAAAACCTAGGTATAGAGACAAAAAATCACCTTCCTAGGGTGAATGGTTACTTTCTTAGACTGGCAGAGACAACCTAATGTCCATATAATTGTTTTTAGCTTAAAATCAAGTTGCCCAACCCCCCCCCCCGCCCCCACCCCCAATAAAATGGCCAAGGGGGGGGGGGGGGGTCCTAGCAAAGTGAAAAAACTGTTTTTACCTGAAAAAATTGAATTTCAACTCGAGGTCTAGTAATAATTTGTCAAGAAGCATGGGATTTCAAGTGGGTGGTGAATGTTTGTCTTCCATCCAACATAAATTTGTACACAAATACAATATCTGCTGCTTCGAGCAATGAGTGTCTAGATAATGAAATACATATGAAATAAATAGCATACCTTGAGACCAGATAGCGCTTCGAAAAATCACCGTTGGAGTCGACTACATCGTTTTTTTCCGGGTAGCAGACGAATCAATTTATGATTTGTTGTTGTTGTTGTTGTTGTTGTTGTCTGTTATTTCCTCCGCTGACTTTTCGGCACCCCTGGTATTCTATACCGAAGTACTGCACCAGACAGTAAAAAATACTTCAAAGATTTAGTACAAAATTAACGATTTTTCAGTTAACCAACCCTA
>CM055268.1:78940583-78999655 GCA_029237695.1 Conchocele bisecta
CAGTTAACCAACCCTACTATTAGGGAGTTATGGTCATTTATAGGTAATTGCGGCCATCTTGAATTTCTCAAATTGATCAAGGGTGACAACATGTCATCAAGCAGTTTCTGAAAATAGAGACCCTTGGCTACCAAAATCAACAGTAAAAAAAAATTAATACAACAATGCGAGGTTAAGGGAAAAAATGGCATTTGACTCCCAGACTAAAAAGGCGTTAGCTAATGAAAACCCGACTTTCCAAATTATCCGACCAATGATAACTACGCTTCCAGCGGGAAAGAATTTATGTCAGCCAATCAAAACTAGACATTGAGAAACATTCGTCCAATGAAAACTATACATTGAGCCTAAACCCTGGTTTAAGCTCAAACCGTGGTTTAAGCTATCAGAAACCCTAATTTGAGAGTCAAAACGGTGGTTTCTGCCGCCAAGTGCACAATAATTGCCCAAACCAGGGTTTAAGAAAACTTCCGTTTGGGAGCACGATTGGCAGTTTTTATCTCAAACTATGGTTTGGGTCCAAACTAGGGTTTATGCTTTTTATTGGATTACGACCTCAAACGGCAGTTTCTGGCCAAATGCACAATAATTGCCCAAACTGATGTTTGAGAGTCTAAACCGTGGTTTAGACTCTCAAACTGGGGTTTAGTGAATTATTTTGCATTTGGCAAGCTTAAACTATGGTTTGGGCAGTCTAAACTGGGGTTTGAGCTCACGTGGTTTAAGCTATCAGAAACCCTAGTTTGAGAGTCTAAACGGTGGTTTCTGCCGCCAAGTGCAGAATAATTGCTCAAACCAGGGTTTAAGAAAACTACCGTTTGGGATCACCATTGGCAGTTTATATGTTAAACTGTCCAAACTAGGGATTATGCTTTGTATTGGATTACGACCTCAAACGGCAGTTTCTGGCCAAATGCACAATACTTGCTCAAACTGGTGTTTGAGAGCCTAAACCATGGTTTAGACTCTCAAACTGGGGTTTAGTGAATTATTGTACATTTGACGAGCCCAAACTAGGGTTTGAGGAGCCTAAACTAGGGTTTAAGCTCCAAACCATGGTTTAAGGAATTATTGTGCATTTGGCTTGCCTGACTGGATAAATGGGGCTTATGTATTTTGTGACCAGTGTAGCTCCTGATGAAATACTTCACTCATGTGATAACGATCTATGTTGCTTATTAGCACTGATGGAATGGCGAACAGTGCAGTTGCTGGTCAGACTCAGGCTGATCTGGATCTACACTGGTCGCAAAGACAATAAGCCCCATTTCTCCAGTCACATCCAAAAATCAGCTTCAACATGTAAACATATGTATAAACGAACAATACTAAATACAATAATAATAGGATATATCTGGTCATGTATCCATGTGCATAAATATACATTAATAAATTAAAGATACATGCCCACCCAATAAGCACAAAATGTATTTTTATACGAATTAAATAAGTGTATAATTGTGTCACTATTCCACCAGTTCTAAAAAGTACGAGTGCCTGCTATACCGATATAATAATTTAGTAGTATTTATTTTACTGATAGTGACCCGCGGCGGTATCAGGCTATTTTCATATGCAAATGAGGCATAATATTTTTTAATTATTTATACTAAAGAAATGCGTCACCTGACAAAATAATTTTTTCGACAGATTATAAAGTATAATCATTGCACATCAAAAAATAAATACAGTGAATAAATAGTAATGTCAGTTAACATTTTAAGGAACACGGTTATCGCCCCTGATATCAGTGTGGAAATTTACGTCTGATATAAAATGTATAATACTTCCAATCAATACGTGGGGTAATGGTGAATGAATGTTTGTTTTGCCAGAAAATGTCTCAGATGATGTATCTGATATAAAGAACATTTTGTGCCTACTGAGTGGGCATGTACCTTTAATTTGAAGAGTACTGGTTATAAACACATAAGGATAATAGTTGAGGCTAAAGTAGAACATAGAACAGGATATGGAGAGACAGAGAGAATGATACATTTGAATCGAGCATCGTCATAATAAGTATGTGTATGTCTTCTATTCCGGGTCGCTATAAAAGAAGAGTAGTATATGTTTGTAATAAATTGTTAATCTAACTGTATTCCTTCCCACTTCTAATGTATAGCTATTGTTCTCTCAGATTATATTTTGTTGTTCTGCAATAATTTTCAATATCAGAAAAGTTTGTTTCTGTATTTCTAATTTGAAAACAAGTATAATGCACAAGTTTAAGATTATAATGTTTATACTGTTCCAAGTTGCCAATGAGATTACATGTAACATTATGATCGTTTAAACAGAAGCCCACTTGTGACCAGAAATGCGGACTACATGTAGCTTTACTAGCAGTGATAGTCCAGTGAAACTATAAAACATATATAGCATAATTCCATCGTACATTTTGAATAGCGGGAAATAATACACGAGTGTGCGTCGGCTTCCGCGTAAGCAAATTAGTTGAGCGAGTAAGCGAAACGAGTTCGCTTGCAACAGAAGCAGACGGGACAGGAGTGTATTCTTTCCGCTATTCAAACATGTACACTGGAATATCGTATTTATTACACTTAACGGCTATATATATATATATATATATATATGCATCTTTTTTATTTTGACTAATAAAAGAGGGTGTAATTACGTGTGTTCTCTTCACGGTGCATTATTTGTAAGGAGTTGATTACGGGTTTTCTCTCACACCGAATCCCATGTAAATAAGTCGCAAGAAGGCAATAAATTAAAGAATTGGTACATGTATAGCTGGCACACCACTACTTTTTGTCCTGTATAATATCATTGACTTTCAAGTAAGTCGAACCCAACAACTATAGCTCTACCAGCTATCCAATGAACTCCAGATATCACGCTCTTCACCAGCAACGGCGCTGAACATGATGGTTAATAATTGCGCAAAAATGGCGTAAAGCAATAGTAATCGTAATGTTAACAGCGTAAATGGATAGTTATGCTATATTATTATAAGAGGATTTGCTAAAACGCATTATAGCCTCCGGCTATAATACACTGGAGTGTGATGTTTTGGGGCACCAACCTATCTGCAGGTAACATGGGGGTAGCATAACATGTACTATGCAACGGATGACGTTCACCTCGACTACGGATGTTGATATATTAAGCAGGATGAGGATAATCATGTGCCTATTAGTGATACACCATGATTGATATACACACACGTCCACACCCATAGATTAGCGAACACTATCTATTGCGTAGTATCAATAACAACAGAATACAGTTTGGAAGTAATGGCCGCGACTTTTATTTATTAACATAACAGACGACTCATAAATGGCTGACATGCTGCGGGTGGGAGCATATCCTCTGTGATACGAGAAACAGGATATACTTGTTTATTTGTACCCACTGGGTACGAGAGATATCCGCCGGAATATCCTTTACCGTAAATATTCGGGTATTTGGCAATTGTATCCGCTGTACCTATGATGCGTTTCCGTAAATATCCAGAAAACACCAAGCTTGGCAGCTTTGACATATATGCATACATGACATACGCTGATATTTCGAATAGTGCGATATGCACCACCCGCAGCATTCCGAATGGCCAGCCAAATAGTGTATAAACCGCAGATTTGATTCCACTCGTTCGTGGTTTATTGTCTGTATGAAGTCGCGACGATCGCCTGTTCTGCCACCTGCCGTCTGTATCGGTAAGTGTTTCACCCTCTTTCCGCTGCAGTATCATGGCACATCATCTGCGAACAGAACTCAGCAACAGCTCATGATAGTAAAAACATGCATATGGAAGACTTCGCACTTCCTATAAATGGGAGTTTGAATAAACAACATGAGAGCAGATGGATGTATCGCGTTTAGCATATGGGCCTAGACATCGAAGAAATGAAATGATTAATTAAAGTTGTTATTGGGTGTGGTGGGTTGGTGAATGGGTTGTTCTTCGGCTAGTTGATCCATTGAAAATAACGAAAGCACGTGCTGCGAGCCCTTATATACTAGTGCGGGAATGTAACGCTTGATTGACCATTGAGTTATAGTCCAGTTCCGACAGGAGTTAGTTACAGGCCGGTTCAATAATCAAATCCCTAAAATAAATTGGTTTATTTGAGAATAATAAACCGCATTATTATAAGAGGATTTTCTAAAACGCATTATATCCTCCGGCTATACGACACTGGAGTGTGATGTTTTGGGGCACCAACCTATCTTTAGGTAACATGGGGGTAGCATAACATGTACTATGCAACGGATGACGTTCACCTCGACTACGGATGTTGATATATTAAGCAGGATGAGGATAATCATGTGCCTATTATTTCTCAAACAAGTCAGAGTAAAGTATATGTAATACATGCTAAATACCGTATACATTGTATTAAACACCCATGGTGTATACAACATGCCGAAACGTCTGTACATTATTATGACAAACTGAACATATTGCTGTTTGCAATAGTTTAGTAATGATCATTAGAGATTTGCTAAGAATATGAAACCGGCTTTCTACAAATTGTAGGATTAGACATTAATTTAAATTATTAATGTACTGTGCACATTGTGGTGTGTGTCTGACTACAGTATCATGTAAAACAGCGGCTAAGTTTAATGACTTATGGAAAAGTTTAACGTGTATGTAATAAGAGTATTGGTGCATTCTAGGCTGCTTATATATACATGCATATGTAGATTGTACGCTAGCGTGAAGAAAGTGTACATTGAACGTCGTGTACGTTGTTGGTGATACTTTTGATAACGTCAAAACGACGTCAATCCCGCTAAAATCAACGTATGAACGTCTGCGTCGTATTTTGCAGTGACTGACGTTTCTAGCGCAAACATACAATTATGTACATACTACAATGTCTGTCTGTATCATAACCATTAGTAAATACAATGCGAGCACCATGTGGGTGTAATAATACATGATACTATAAATAATACATTTGAATGCAGCAGGTCTATGCACATACTCATGGTCAGGGATTGTGCTAGATATTTAAAAGTTCGTATGTTTATGTTATGTTCATATGGGACCGCTACAAAAGGCACACCAATAGAAAGAAGACAAAATTCACATTTAGTAATTGCAATATCACTATCGTACAACAGATTTAGACATATCCGTTATACTACACAATCTGCAGAAACTTTTTAAAAATGTACAATAGCGACGTAATTTGCGGCGTGTGACGTTTTCACTAGATATTTTAAAGTGCCTATATTTTATTATGTTTATGTGCGACCGCCACACAAAGTACTCTACTAGAAAGAAGACAAAATGCACATTTGTAATTACAATATTTATTATTTTATATCATAATCATGCTTGTACGGCAGCTGGTGTGAAGGTGTGTAGCTATATATAAGTGCGGAAGCTGAAAACCACATTTACTAATACGTTAGCGTTTCGAAGTAATATGCGCAAAAATAAGTACGAGTGTGGCAAGAAGAAAGTGTCTGCAGTAAGCGTCTATGCAGAATAAAGTACAGCCGACATTCCCGCATTTGGTCCATCAAAGCTAGCATCGGTGTTTGTGATGCGTATTCGTGCGAGATTAATACCGAGTTGTTAATTTTAAATAGACCAAAAACATGCGACCATGTAAACGCGTATATCTTTGTTCAGAAAATCAAAATGTGTTAATCGGATCCGGTATGACGAGTAATTTGTGAGGGTAACCGATTGTTTGGGCAGATATATGCATCCCCGTAATTTCCCGATACGAAAAGTGGGATAGGTAATGGGAACCGGCCAAAAGAGCAGCATATATAGTCTGCGACGGCATGACAGAAAATGTCGCCGTATCTTAAACGAGGTGTGTACTGCGTATATATGACGGGTCAATAAGCGTGTACATGTTACGTTGGAAACGGATGAAAAGTGCAACAGCACTGGTTGTGGGTCCCAGTCGGCATTAGTGTAGTATAGGGTCCTTCTGAAAATTTAGTCTTAATACCACAAGTATGTTCCGCCGTACGTTATGCTTCAGGCGTTACAAAAAACAAACTCACGGACTGGTAACATTACATAATCAGATTTGCTCGTGGAAGCATTAATAAAGTGAAAACAAACTGTTGGTGTTTAACAGCCTATCAGCATCTCAGGTCATTTAAGGCCGGACCAGCCTATCTGTCCTAAAACATTTACTTATGCGGCGTAGTATAATGAGCAAACTGCTTAGCTCACTCTCCACGAAGTAGAAGGTACACAAAAAACGCTTCAGACGCACCTTTGGAAAGACTACTCCACCATAACGCTTAATAAGATGTAATGCCGTGTAACGAGATGTAATTAAGATTTTTGTACTCGGAACACGAACCCATACACCACGACGTACTAAACAAGAAAATGGGGCTTTTGTGCATAGGTGTTATTTATTTGCAGGGCCATTTATGTAGTACTTGAGTAACTGGTAAAACAGAAACGTTGTTGCAAAAGACAGGGAATTTCTATTCCGAGATGGTATTCAGCACAATTCCCATACACTACGTTGTTACACTCATGGACAAAAGTTATATTATTTCATATAATCACATATACATGTAGTTTACTAACTTTCGTAATCATGGGTTGGCGTCACACATGGCATTACTTGCTAAGTACAGCAGTTACATTGTTCAGTAACGCATGTCGTCACAGGATGCGTAAAATGAAAAATGTTAGATCACATGACCCATAACAAACTTTCACTTGCAAATACTTATGCAGTAAACGTTCTAAGCACATTCCCCGGATGGATAAGGACACACACTTTCAACACATGACGCTGGCATGGTGTCTATGACGGCAAGTCAATGCTGTGAGAAATTGTCAGACAATGACGTCACCCTGTTAGAAGTTCTGAAACGTCTTGCTCGGGTATATGGCCATGGTTATTCTAGTTATCACCGCTATTCGTATTGTAACTCAATATTCGGAAGATTCGGACGTTACCAACAAACACGATAACAAAGAAATGTCCAAAATGACGTTGACGTCATAAACTAATTTTACTGACATGGCGTCTTTGACCACATTTATAACTAACTTATAAACGTCAGAAACGTCATATCTGAACACGTCGCCATCAGATTTATCTTAGATAATAACAGAAACTCACACATGCGGATTTTAATGTTGACACCTGGGACGTTTTGACGTGTTAATCCACATGCTAGACGTCGCGACGTTCTATTCTCTTAATAAAATTGTTCAACAGTAGTTGTTCATTGCATGCAAAAAGTAATTACATTGTCCACAATCAACACTAGAGTAAAGAGGGAGGCACGACTTATCCACGAGTATATGTCTATTACGCAATTTTGCACCTTTTGTTGCTATAGCAACGCTTAATATAAATGCAATTGAATATCTGTACTTGTGGAGCTGCACTTAATATTCAGGCCCGTCATTGTGCCCGACTATGTAGGTTTAACGGCACATTTTCCGCTTTATAGACAATATCCCGCTCTAGACCTCTACCCAGTTAACGACACACAAGAATGTCACTTCTGCGAACAAAAATGTAGAGATAATTCGCGTGGATTATCGGTCATATTTGGCCGATAGCTGATCGCCCGCTCAAGCTAAAGTGGTGCACCATGACCATATACATTAGCAATTCCAGCCATACAAAGTTCGTCCAAGTATGATCGTTCACCGTTCTAAAACAACACTTTTTTGTCTAATTTCGTTCATTATCTGGAACCGGGTCAATGCACCATTTTCCATAATACAACCGGAAGCGTCTATGTGAAGAACATCTCTGATTGGCTAAATCTAAACTGTAATGACGTCATTCAACCTATTTCGCGATTCCGGAAGACATAATCTCAAATCTGAAATCTGATAGTACGCGAATCATGAATGAAAGTAGAAAAAAGGTGTTTTTTAGATCGGTGAACGATCACAATTGGACGAACTTTGTATGGTTTGAGTCTCTAATGTATATGGTCATGGTGCCCCACTTTAGTTTGAGCTGGCGATCAGTTATTGGTCAAATATGACCGATTATCCACGCCGGACAGCCTCCGATTCTGTGGGAGATTCTTTCGTACACGCAAATTTCGCTTTGGATGGGGTATAAAAAATGCGAATAACTGAATAAATGCTGGAAAGAGCGATTTGAAGTGAATATATTCACACACCTAATACCTTTATCGATTGCCAGCGACAGAAATCATACATTTAATCGATGTGTATTGTGTTTGTGCGAGTCGGAAACGAGAGGGCCCTTTCTATAATGGCCACAATGTTATCCACCTTTCTTTATATAAGATGGTAATGCACGAGACCAAGTGGGTGGGGTAATGGGATTTTTGTTTTAATAGGCATTTCTTTGGTGTCATAGGTCCGAGTCTTCCACCTGTGGTTATTTGCTGGTGACTGTTCCTCTGGCGGGGCCCATCCCGTCAGGAAATGTTACGAGGCCGACTGCCTTTGTATTCCAATATATTGGTAGGCAATAGTTATAATAATCAATGATGATAATAATAACCGTTATGGTTGTGTATACAGAACAGTCTCATTCACTTAAGAATAATATACTCTCGTTTGTATGATACCGAGCTACAATATCATGGCATGATGTATGTATAAGTAGGAACACAACGCCTTGTGCAATTGCCTTGGGCTTGCGGAAACAAAGTGGAAACAGATTGGAGGCAGTGGGCAACTATTGCAGATGTGCGTGTCCACCCTCAAACAGCCGAAATGGCATTAAATGGTAGTGGGTGGGATGGAGTGCGAATTAGGTCGGGTAGCACGCTGCTAGTCAACCAATACACTGCATATTATATTCAAGCATTGGAATACACGCACTAATTACAGGCGTTGACCAACTACTGTGCACATAGAGATAATAACAAATTAACGCATAATTCGCATAAATATGCACTGCCGATACAAACAATATCATTTTCAGGTGAAGACATTTAATACATATACTTATCGAATGGGTTGTTCTTCGGCCAGTTGATCCATTGAAAAGAACGAAAGCACGTGCTGCGAGCCCCTATATACTAGTGCGGGAATGTAACGCTTAATTGACCATTGAGCTATAGTCCAGTTCCGACAGGAGTTAGTTACAGGCCGGTTCAATAATCAAATCCCTAAAATAAATTGGTTTATTTGAGAATAATTAACCGCATTATTGTAAAGTGGACACATATGTGAATTTGTCAATTAATAAAACAAGTATCGCCTTGTCGTATCGGTAAATACGTGGTTTTCTCGGCCCGATACAAGTGATATCGACCTCGGATTGCGTCCTCGGTCGATTTCATGTTTATCAGGTTTGATTTGTATGTGGATATATGCACAAGTTCCGCAGCGTGTGATATTGCGAGACTTTAGGACCGCAGCGGAACTCGTGCATATATTCACATACACATCAAATAACCTTGTTAATGTTCGTACATCATTCGTGAAGTATATGCGGTTCCTAATATATACAAAATATAAATAAAATAAACAAATTAGTGTTGATTTAGAAGGAACTTTAGGAGCGCACTATCGTTGCCCGGCGGAACGAGTGGCATATATCCACATAAACATCAAATAACCATTTTATAATATGCGTACAGTGACGGTACATTATTCGCAATTTATATGAGCTCAACAAATATACAAAATGTAAATAAAATAAACAAATTAGTGGCGATTTAGAAGGAACTATTTTGCGAGCTGAAGCGTAGTTCCGGCACTGACCAATATGAGCTCACGAGACGTCAATATGGAAAAATATTGACGGCTTGCGTTGCATTGTGTTTTAATGGGAAACGAAAGTGCGTATATGATAAAACCTATTACATGAATGCTGTACATGAGAATAATTCACATAAGCTTACGTTTATATACACCAGCTTACAACTATATAAAGGCCGGACGTTTCTTTCAACATATCGTTTTTAATTTGGAACTGATGTTGTCGTTGGTTTAAGCATATTTTTCTAATTATAATCAAAGTACTGAAAGTACTGAACATAGGGTACTACACTATTAAACTAGATTGATTGATTGATTGATTGTTGGTTTTGCAGTTTCATTAACCCTTAAAGGTTCATGCCCACTCAGTAGGTACAAAATGTTCTTTGCATCATCTGAGACATTTCCTGGCAAAATAAACATTCATGCGCCATTATCCCACGTACTGATTGGCATTATTATTCATTTTATATCAGACGTAAATTTACACACTGATATCAGGGGCAATAACCGTGTTTGCTTCAAATGTTAACGGACATTACTATTTAATCACTGTATTTAATGTTATGATGTGCAATGACCATACTTTAAAATCTGTCGAAAATATTATTTTTTCAGGCGACGCATTTCTTTAGTATAAATAGTTAAAAAATATCATGCCGCATTTGCATATGAAAATAGCCTGATACCACCGCGCGTCACTATCAGTAAAATAAATATTACTAAATGAGTATATCTGTATAGCGGGCACTTAATTGTAACGTTTATAACTTGTGGAATAGTGACACAGTTATACACTTATTTAATTCCTATAAATGAAATGTTGGGCTTACTGAGTGGGCATGTACCTTTAAAGCGCTGGAAACGACAATTGTCGTCTGCTGTTTTAAATATTTTTATATTTTCTCCTCAAAAACACACTTAGACGATTCTAATGCGCTGCCAAAACAGGTTTTTAAAGAGATTAAAATATACACAATGAGCAGACGGCAATTAATTTTCTTTTTCAGCGTTTTAATGGTTAAGGGGTAAACTATTGATATGGCACAAGTACAATATGCACTGCTACATTATGTACCAAAACATTCAACAACATTACAGATTATGCATAGCAATATCAGAAACATACGGTAACACATATCATGCATATACAATACATCATCAATTCAAGTATAAATACAGATTCCAGATATCTATGATCATTATAGATATATTGAAAACTGATTGAAGAGCAATAGTTACAAGAATTCCGCCACGGAAACGGTGTCGCGCCTGAAAATGCCTTGTCGGTACATCGCCATGTTTACTTCTGTTTTGTGAATGAAATAGTTGGCCACTGATCGAGTATATTAAAACATACAAATGACGTCATTGTGGAAACCGCTGACACAATTTTCAATGTATGGAAGCCCAAACTTATTAGAATTTTGTTTTTGTCGTATTTTCAGTACTTGCATTAATATGGGTATTAATCTACACTGGATGTGTTATACTGCATTAATTTGTTCCCTGATTGTAAATTATCTCTTTAAATACTGACTTATTGACCCCCTTCCCTGAACGTAGAATTGACACTCATGTTGGCGTGTATTGGCCACCATAGACAAATGTAAATCAGGCCGAATTCGGGAATGTAAAATATAGCCTGTTACTAAATTTAGCGATGACCGCACGATTTGTGTCGCAAATGGGGGCAAATCACGCGCAACAAAATAATGTATGTTTGTACGTAGAACTTCCGTTGTTGATATTGTGCAGTGCAAGTAGTTTTTCATAATATTATTTCCAATTAGCGGTTGCGTATGACAGTTAAACGTTGAGTCACACAATGCATTTTGTTGTTATGGTTACTCCCAAGATATCACTACGGACCATCGCATCGAGGGGGGTCTGGGGCGTGGCTAACTGTCGGAGGCGATCCCAATACAAAGGTTTACCCTATGTGTCAGAACGATGCGCACAACGATAGGTATTTTAGTATTTAAGGCGCTACTAATGTAACATTACGTTGTTGCTGGTCCCCGTTGATGTGTGCTTGTCAAAATATTACTTTGTTTGTATTACACAGTAATACTTGATTTAAAATCTGAGGAACAGGCCATATCGTTATACTAAACAATACATGTATATCAAAAACACATCTAAGAAAAGTTTATCCATCGCAGAAATAATGCGCATATTCAACGAATCATTTACCTTAATGTACAATGAAACGTCTCTAAACCGGACACCCTGGGACGTCCCCAGTGTGTCCGACTTAGAGAGGTTTCACTGTAAATCAGGCATTTGATCATTATGAGCCATAATTGCGTGCTATCCGATCATTAACAAACATTATCACCTGAAATAAATGACCAATAAACTCATTAGAAATAAAGACACATGTTTTCTCTTCGTGTCCGATTTAGAGTTTTCACTGTATTCCATTTGCTATCTGATCATATTATGACAAATAGACGGTCTTGGATGGCAAACACGGGGGCGGGGGGGGGGGGACCAACTGAGTGTCGCTGTGTTTCTCGTCTGCAACCGCCAGATTTACCAGTTCCAATTACAGTGAAACTTCTCTAAACCGAACACCAAGAAAACACATCTTATGTTTGATGAGTTTCTTGGCCATTTATCTCGTGTGACAATATACAATTAGTGTCTGCTGATGAGATGTACACGAGATTTACCGAGGCCGAAGGCCGAGGTTAATTTACTTTTCAAATGTCAGTAAATCTCGTGTATGCCGACTCAAAAGAAATAATAATCATTTTACTATATGAAAACCTATATAGGAACAAATGGCCTTTTTGTGGAATTTATCGGGGTATAAACTTGGAAAAGTCGCAGGAATACTGGATGAAGGCCGGAAGGCCTTCCTCCAGTATTCCCGCGACTTTTCCAAGTTTATGTCCCCGATAAATTCCACAAAAAGGCCAATCATACTGCAGCTTAAAAGGGACATGCGCACATTTTTTTCTATGTCGTTCCCACGACATGGCATCTCGTTACCACGACTTAGCTATGTCGTTCCCACGACATAGCATCTCGTTCCCTCGAGATAGCATCTCGTTCACACGAGATAGGATCTCGTTCCCACGAGATAGGATCTCGTTACCACGAGTAAGCTATGTCGTTACCACGACATAGCATCTCGTTCCCACGAGATAGGATCTCGTTACCACGAGTTAGCTATGTCGTTCCCACGAGATAGCATCTCGTTACCACGAGTTAGCTATGTCGTTTGCACGACATAGCATCTCGTTCCCTCGAGATAGGTAGCCAATGAAAATGCAGCATATTTACCGCCATTTTAGTCCGACAGCCGGGAGCATAACATTGTTTTGATTAACATAGTTCTGTTATTGGCGATTTTGCGTGTCCATGCCATCCACATCCAGAATCCGGCTAATGACACTCTGTCATCTTTGATCATTTTGAGAAATTTGCATAAATTCAAAATGGCCGCCAAACAGTTATAGTATACCGTGTGAGGTATTGAAGTAATTTAAGAGCGTAAAGTGGATTTAATTGACGTTTCAGATCAGCGGTCAACATTTTTAGTATTCAATTCAATTCTCTGTGACATGGAAACAATCCAAAATGGCCGCCAAATGTAACATATTTTACATATAACTACTCTCACACTCTATATCAAAGCAAACATGATACTGATATTAGATATATTGACATAATAAACGCTTTCAGTACGTTCGATATGTTCGTAGACAAGTTGTTGAACTGGGGAAGTCCAAGATGGCCGCCACATATAAATATATTATCACATAACAATACTGTAAACGACTGATAATTAAGTATATAACTGAATATTAGCGCCATATAGTATTAAATTGGTATATATTTATTGGATTTAGGCATACTCTGAACGTTTTCAGTAACTTACACGCATAATTAAATAACTGTGCCAATAGCAGAAGTCAAAAATGACCGCCAAATATTTAACAAAAAGTCACGTCGCCTTATACTGCGCAAATTGCATAATAATTACTGGGGCTATTGATTAATTTAAGCATATTAGTATACATATCTCCGGTTCATGGACACATTGAGCGTTGTATGTAACTTTCAAATGCAATACTAGACAGTTCTGTCAATAGAAGAGGCCTTAGATGACCGCCAGATATAAATTACCTGGCAATGACAATCGTAATGTGTAATGATTAAAATATGAAATGTCACGTTGACCTATTACAAAGAAAACACACATATTTATGTCAATCTTGTGTTTATTTGTAACCTTGTTATGTAATTAGACACGTGTTCCAATAACAGAAGTCCAAGACGGCTGCCAAATATAAATTATAGCAATCATCGTTTAATAATTAAGTTATATAGGGAGCACACTGTTATAGCAATAGTTTGCAAATGTTTGTCAATGACGATCGCATAATAATGATATGATTATTAAAATAGAGAACACAGTAGAAATGTGAGACCCATAAGAAACCAACGCAATAAATACTTCCTAATAAGCAAATGACATGCGCACATCTGTGATCGCAGAACCTTCAATGCTGCACAAACATACACTCCACGATCAGCGGTGTATTGTCCCAGAACGAAAGCAACAGTGCATACACTACATAAACAGTATAAAAAATGCAGAGCAAGCACAACAACAACTATTCCCCAATGAACTACTGGTAAAGTAAAAGGAAAATCAAATCCCAATGAAGGACAGTACACGGACACATGACAAGAAGGATGCCACATTTGACAGGACAGTGCATACAACATAACACTTGGATGGTTGAAATTGAACGGTTTACCTCGCCATCAAGCTTCAAAAGGACATCAACATACAAGGCAATCAAAAACGAATAATATATCATACGATACCGACAAACTAATTAAAACGATATACACAGTATACATGAAATGAAAGTTAATATTGTAGATATATGACTATATGAGAAGAAGAAGATATGATGGCACAAATACTGTAGCCGCATGGGATGACAGTTACGTTGTTTAGCATTGTCATGTTAGTATATTAAATTTCGTGATTACTGTTTCGTGTCTCATCATACAAATATAATTTGCTCTACATAATCAATACAAATCTGAATATATATCAATTGCTTGCAGTTTACCAAATGATAAGTGATATTAAAATGGTGTACATAAATCACCATGTACATACCGCCCTTTAGTGGAAAGTATGTACCTCTCACAGAAAAAAATAACTTACCAGAATGTAATAATATCAGTGGGAGTTCTTAGTTGCTATGGGAATAACGCTAATTGGACCGTGGACATATATATATATATGTGTGTGTGTGTGTGTATGTTCTCCATTTTTACTAGCCAGGTTAGCTCATTCGCGTGATTTCACAGTGAACTTGTTGAGCATTGAAGCGTTTGGAACCAATGGTATGAAAGAAAACCTCTTGCATTCATTCAAATTAGGGAGTCATTAATGTTTACTGTAAAGTTCTATCCTACATATTCTTGCCAACGCCCACTATATAAGTTATTATTGCATAATTTGGTTTCAGAATATTGTCAGCATGAATGTTGATGTGGAATGGCAAGAAAAGAAGGCTTTCCAAAATAAACTGAATAAGCCAACGTATATAACCAAGTGTACTATTTATAAGTATATGATTTTATTACTAGTAGAATGTACTATATTATTATCCGGCACTCATTTTTAGACTTCTGTTAGTGCAATGATATAAGCAAATTGGTACAATAATATCAAACCAGTTGGCTGCCATTTTGGACTAATGCTGTTGAAACAATGATCTAATTGCGTACCTAAGGTACTAAGATCTTTGTGTACCTAAATACAATATTCGTATGCACATTTGCTCTGATATAGGGTCGGAGTGCAATTATATATGTTTTCTTATATAGAGATACGATTGCACGTCTAATTTAATATATTTATAATTGGCGGCCATTTATGGAGTTCTGCTATTTAAACTATTATTAAATTTCACAGAAAAGTTACAAAAATAAACATTCATTGTTTTAATAAACCCAAGATTATAAAAAGCATACTCTTTGTTGTGACTAACTTGTGAAATTACGTCAGATGGTCACATTTTGCGGCCATTTTTCCCATAGTGCAGTTAAGGAATTGAATTTTAACGTTGCCAATTTTCATCACTATGTCAAATACACCCAGTTTACGCTCTTAAATTGCTGAATTTCCTCATGTTAATGCAACTATACGGCACACTATATATATTTGACAGCCGTCTTCAATTTGTGCAAATTTCTTAAAACGATCAAGGGTGATAGCTTGTCATGAGTTGGATTTCAAAACTAGAAGGTCTGGACATGCAAAGTCAGTAATAAAAAAAATAAAAAAAACATGTTATTCAAAACAAAGGAAAAGCCCCAAATCGGCCTTTGGCTGCCGGACTATATTCAACTATGGTTGAAAGAAAAAATGGCGGTAATTATGCTGCATTTTCATTGGCTACCTATGTCGTGGGAACGAGATGCTATGTCGTGGTAACGAGATATGATCTCGTGGGAACGACATAGCTAACTCGTGGTAACGAGATCCTTTCTCGTGGGACCGAGATGCTATGTCGTGGTAACGAGATGCTATCTCGTGGGAACGACATAGCTAACTCGTGATAACGAGATCCTATCTCGTGGGAACGAGATCTTATCTCGTGATAACGAGATGCTATGTCGTGGGAACGACATAGCTAACTGGTGGTAACGAGATGCTATCTCATGGTAACGAGATCCTTTATCTTGGGAACGAGATCCTATATCGTGGTAACGAGATGCTATCTCGTGGGAACGACATAGCTAACTCGTGATAACGAGATCCTATCTCGTGGGAACGAGATCCTATCTCGTGGTAACGAGATGCTATGTCGTGGGAACGAGATGCTATGTCTTGGGAACGACATAGAAAAATAATTGCGCATGTCCCTTTTAAGCTGCCGTACATTCATTCCTTATAATTCCAGCATTTGAAATAAATTCATCACGAAAATGAGTTTATTTTCCGTTTTCCTAAGAATTATTATAACTGCCCCTCACGGTTACGGAAAGTAGTTCAGCGTGGGAGTTTACTGGGATATAAATTTTGGACAGAGACTTGCTACGGGCCAATCAAATGTTAGGGAATTGTGTAAATATGTTTGTGCTGGAATTATTATGATATAACAACCCACACTTGTCTCATGCTTTGGTTGCGAAATCACACGCACATGCTCCTACACCTGAATATCAGTCTCGGACTCGTCTCGTTGCGCGAGAAGAGCCCGAGAGTGTTATTCGAAATGTGATATTCACCTCGAGGTGAATACCACATTTAGAATATCATACTCGGACTCGTCTCGCACAACTGGACGAGTCCGAGACTTATATTCAGGTGAATATCATATACGTACACAATCATGTGACCCAATATTGGACAATCTCATTAGTTGAAATTGTCTGTAATAATTATAATAATGTCTATTGCTGATCGCATAGCACAAATCTATGGCTCAGCATGATCAATTGACTGATACACAGTGAAAACTCTCTATGCCGGACACTATGTGGACATCCAAGGGGGTCCTGTTTAGAGCGGGTCCACTATTATTTGCGTCATATCTAACAAATTATAAAGAAACACTAATGTAGTGTGACCAAAACAATATATATTACATGCATCGTAATCAGGAGCCACATGGCGAGTAGTCGATCTCAGACGATATGCACAGGGACCACGTGACTGTCGCTGTGCTTAATTACAGTCGGAAATCGATATATTCATCAACAGTTTATTTAAGGAATAAAAGCATGGGCTGTTGCGTTTACTGGGGTTAACAGTACATTTGTTCTGTTTAAAGTGCGTGGAGTCCAAAGGTTGTGTTTACTTGGGTGAACAATACAGTAAACGCAACATCCCATGGCTTTATTACTTATTTTGACACTATAGTTTCTGATACATGTTGTTTAAAAAATGTAAATAACCAAATATGGCGTTAAAATTAACGATAATCTTGTTTTACGTCATTTTGTCGCAATTCCTGGAACAGCGACGTTGCGAACTTTAGCCAATCAACAACATCGCGCGACGTCACGTCTATCTAATGTAATTGTATTGGGATGTAAACGCAATACGTCGAATGAGCGTTTGCATTATGAATTTATAGAAGGTGTAAATATTACCAAGCATCACCTTTACTTGTACATGTAATGGAAAAGTGTGTAGTCTTTCTCGTAACTAGTGATTTAATTATGTTAGACATGTATGTGGATACCATAGAAAAAAAGAAATGGTCCACCCGTATAGAACATGTAGAATACCAACTAACACATGGTACTGCCATATGACTACACTGTGGATGGGCGATTTCATTCTGCAAACACAAGCCTGGTACAAGTTTATGTCGCTGTGGTTGCAGTCTGCAATCGCCGAATTCACACACCGTTTTATAACACGAGCACTTCGAACACGCCACAGCATGTGCCTAACCTTGAGATAAATCGCTAAGATCTGCATTAACGAATTCCCAGCAAACGAAATAATATATTAAATTAAATATGTTATTGGCGTCCTCGCGTGCTTTCGAATTTAGCTTTCAACGCGAGGGTGTTAATAACGTGATAAACAATCAACAACCAACATTGTGAAGTTTCTCCAGCCCATTTTACCAGTTATTGCATATTTTCCATATTTATACCAATTTTCCAGATTCGTACGACGACACCATGCAGTTTGGTTGAATTTACTAATCAGAATTACTGTAGCCTATTTCACTAAAATTGGTTAGGATACTTAATATGTAGCTAAGTACACGTTAATTATTTATTTGTATTGAAATGCAACATTTCATATGGAATAAACTGTTTATATTTGATTATATGCAACCTATGCAACTTTCATAATTATATTTTATTTATAACAGTACTACAATCATTTTGTTGGTTAGAAACTACGTTATTTCATTAAATACATTAGTAATGCTTATGTATGCATCAATTGACAATTGATGTCCAGAGCATATGTATTTAATCTACAGTTTAATTACCGAATTTTGTATAATCGGTTACTGATATCCAGCCGGAAAACGAAGAATGTGCCCATACAATTTTTAAACAAACTCGTGCCATGGTTGTTGTCGCATTTGGAACTCGTTTTCTTTCATTTCCAGAGAATATGTAATGAACCAAAGGACTGGGAGAGATTACTGAGAGGAACGTGTTGACAATGAAAACATTCACGAAAAGATCACCATTGCCTGGATCTGCAGGTGAGCGATGTATAAAGGGGCGTTGAACTGCCCCGCCCCCTCATCCAACCCCACATCACTGTTCACCCTCCCGTAATGTAACCCCGGTTACACTGATCTACAGGAGCTTACATATATGGTTTAACACTTTCACCCCTTGGGTAACTGGAATGGATCTTAATATGTTAATTTTGGAACCAATCCAACCTTCCAAAAATGAGTTTCCATTTATAACAAAAGTGCCGCAAGTCACAAAATACGCACGTCGAATATGGGCCAGACAGCGAAGATGCAGAAATGTGAAGCTGTCACCAAGGCAAGAAACATTAATGAGAATTTGAAAGTCTATAGCATTACTTCATCTCGTTGTGCTAAATATGTATACTAATTTAGTCAGAGATAGAAAAGTAGAGTGTAAAGTAGAAATTATAGGTGTTTGGATACAATAATGTAGAAAAAATGGCTAAGTTAAAAAGGTGATATTTTTGTTAAAGCTCAAGTTGCCACACATAGGTTGCCACACATAGGTTGCCACACATAGCCTGACCGCGTTCATATCATAAAGTAAAAATAAATATTAAGCCACACATAGGTAAATGATTATATCTGTATAGCGGGCACGCGTAATTTTAGAACTGGTGGAATAGTGACACAATTATACACTTATTTAATTCCTTTAGAGAACAGTTTGTGCGAGTGGGCGTGTACCTTTACTAACGCAGTGTAATACAATCATACTACGCTAGTATAATACCGTTACGTATGCAAATAAGCCCTCTACAGAAAACATGCTGGGTGATCAATACAGCTTCAAAGTATGATGATGTCCTTATGCAATAAATAGAATCTATAGCCGAGCTTTTTATAAACCAGTCAACGAGTTAAATAAGTATCATATTAAATCGATACTCATGTAAGATCCATTATTTACAGTATAGCATATCTCACACGGACACTGGCGTCCCCTTGGTGTCCGGTTTTGAGAGGTTTCGCTGTACTCCATATATTTGATCACTTTAATTGTTTGGCGTTTTGTAATCATGATCAGATTGCCCTGAAACACACCAACTTGCACACACGTACATATTCCGTACTGTATTTAATAATTGTGACTGGAGAAATTGGAAGTATGGGCTTTGCGACCAGTGTGGATCCAGATCAGGCTGTGCATCCGCAGAGTCTGATCAGGATCTGCACTGTTCGCCATTCCATTAATGAAACACTTACCATGTTTCAAACGTGCAGTATAGATCGTTTTCAGGCTACAGGAGTGCGCTGTTTGATCAAAAGCTAAACTGGTTACAAACACCATAAACCGATTTCTCCCGTCACCGCCACAATTTACTTTTTGTATTTTCAGGTAGGGTTAGACGGCTGCCTCTGTTATTGTCTGTTACGATTCTGATCACCGTGACTATAATTATGTCCGATTCGCTCTCATTGACGACATCGCCCGTCGTCTCAGATCCGATACCGCGTCTGGTTAAGACGACAATGGAGGCGATACACGAACACACGACATTAGGGAAAGGCAATGCAAGTGGGACCGTTTCAACACAGAAAGTACCATCATCTGCGAACCTTGCTGAGACCGACAGTTCGAATAAGACTTATACTCTGCCAGTTACACAATTATATGTGAATAGGACAGCGAATACAAACACGTCTCAGCTGGAGACATCATCTACTCTCATACATATTAATGTAAATGTCACATTACCATCTAAACCGCATGCTATACAAAATGTATCCGAACATATCAAAGAAAATTCCACTTCATCGTCTAAACCGCCAGATGTACAAAAGGCATCCGGGTATATTGAAGCAAATGTCAATCCATCATCTAAACTGCCTACTGCAAAAAATGCAACTAAACAAATTGAAGCAAATGTCACCCCATCACTTAAACTGCCTATTGCAGAAAAGACAACTGAACATAGTGAAGCAAATATGTCATCCAAACCGCCTGCCGTACGAAAGGCATCTGAACAGATTGAAGCAAATGTGACTCTATCATCTAAATCGCCTGGGGTACACACACCAATGGCAATTAAAGCGCAAAATACCACCCTACAACCTAAACCTCTCAATATAGAGAAAACATCTCACAGTACGGCGGCAAGTATCACTCCACCATCGGAACTAGGAAGTGGCCAGTTTTCGTGTGGCTGGTATAATGGACGTTTTGGAAATATAATGTTCCAGTATGCATCGGTGTATGGCCTGTCACAGGCATACAATATGACCATAATCGTTCCGTCGAATGTCGGTCTTTACAACTACTTCAATTTATCATCAGCAGTTAAAAAGAACTTCACACTGTGTAAAAAATTCGTGACATTGATCGAGAAAAAGTGTTGTACATTTGACAAGCGGCTGACAAATGTGACCAGCGGTGTTAATTATTGGTTCCGGAACTACTTGCAGTCGTGGAAGTATTTCATGCATGTATCAGAGGGCGTGAGAAGAGAGTTTACATTTCAGCCGTCACTTAAAGACGAAGCCAAACGAATTGTGGAAACGGCGAGGAATGGATCTCAGTACACTACCGTAGTGGGTATTCATATAAGACAAGGTGACATGTTTAATGAAATGAATTCAAAACTGGGATTTCTACCTGCCACTGACTACTTTCTTAATAAATTCAAATATGTGGCGTTTGTTGCATGTTCCGTTAACATGACGTATACAAAAGCAGTATTAAACTATAGAAACGCCAGTGTTATATTCCCGTCGTTTTCAGCCCAACAAGATCTCGCGATACTCTCGTCATGTGATCACGTGATCATGACAGTTGGGTCATTTGGATGGTGGGCAGCTTTCCTATCTGGCGGAAGAGTGATCTACTATAAACACCCAGCTAGGGTAAACACCCACTTGTTTAATTCATTAAATCAGAGAGACTACTTCTTACCAAGTTGGATTGGTTTAGAGTAAACATACCAGTCTGGGCCCGTTTCATATCTCAAAAGAAAATAAATGTCCTAGACGAATCCGCATCTCATCTTCGACTACTGTCTGTTTCACAAAAGATGCCAAAATTTTACGAATATATAAACAATTCAAAAACTATATTTGTTTTCGATAATATTAAATTAAAGCAAAATTTGAGAATGAGCCTTCTTTTTATTTCGTGAAATTTGGTCAAATATTGATTTTATTGCGAAAAAACAATTTCCCCATGTTAAATCCCCATAGACATCTTCACAGAGTGAAGATGTCTATGGGGATTTAACATGGGGAAATGTTTCGAATTTCAGAAATAAAGGACCTATTTTCAAAATTGAACTTTCGTTTTCTTAGTTAGATCATTTCCAAGCTATCTAGCCAGTTTTTGAAGTCACTTTCCATTTTTTGTTCGTTTTCTGACTCCTTCCACAGCTCTTCCAACACATTTTCCCTCAAGTTAAATTCCCATAGACAAATCAATATTTCGTAATAAAATCAATATTTGACCGAATTTCACGAAATAAGTTGGATAGGTTTAGAGTAAACATACCAGTCTGGCCCGTTTCAAATCAATTTTATCATGCAAGGTTAGTGTCGCGTGACACGTGCATTCTTGTACATTCCGGATGCCGTATAATTGTATATTTGTGATGTGTGGTACTGTTTTGTATTGTTGTGCGTACTATTGATTTCACATACCTGTGATTCCACATACCTGTGATTTCACACACCTGTGATTTTTACACACCTGTGATTTAGCATGTACATTTGTCATGTACAATGTGCGTGTAATAACGGGGCTTATGTTGTATTGGTGGAAATACGGTTATGCGTGTCATTTTTGCGGATTTAAATATACGTCTATTTTATGAGCAATATTTTACTGATGTCACGCCATATTTGCCACATACTATGCATGTGTGTGGTAGAGAACTCGTTGACTGCGTGTGCTGGTTTCGCTAGGGAGAAGACCTTTTAGTATTACGGATGTCCACTGTCCGTGCCAGCCGAGTTGTCCGAGTGTCAGTTGTTCACCATATAAGGGACCTTCTGTAGGTGAAGCCAGTATATAGCGCAGACCATACCATGGTCTGCCCTGTTATGTATGCTACGGGTTAGTGTTTCAGCATAGCCTGGTACTGGCCAACACGGATATATCAGATCCCATACTGGTGATGCTTTGTGTCGTGATATTTCCGTAAATGACCACGATATTTGAGTTTAGTATGTGCTACACTCTCATTTGAATGTATAGCCGTAAGACCGATATGGAGGGGTTTGGCGGGGCCAAGAAGCGACCTTCGCATTGACGAGACCAGTCGAGTAGATTTCAGATTATGAGATCTGGGTCTATTGTGTGCAGATTTATGGTAGTGTGGGGTATACCATGTTGGATGGTATTTATTCCACGAGGGCTGTACACTGGTTTGGTTGAATTTAAGGCGTGGGAACATATATTTATGCCAAATATAACCCACGGGTGACATGGCAAAAGCCATGGTTTTGTAGTATTTATGTGAGATGTCGTACGAGGGGTAGGCATATTCATTATTCCGTGCATGGTTTCACTGGTGCGTATATAAGCGATGTCTCGCTATGTGTTGGCGGGACACATATTTTTTCTGGTTACAGAAGACTAGTACTGTATTCACCAGTGACACGGAGGATTTTGGTATGTACCTACAACATTTTATTTCAGCTGTGATTTGCCGTTGTTCGATTCCAGTTTTAGTCCGTTGTGCATTCTGTCTGTCTGTCTGTGCGTATTCGTCCAGTAATTGGAGACTCATTTCATTTTTGTAGCCTCTTGAGATCGCTCCAGCGGGCAACATTGGACGTTTTGGTCCACTCGTTGAGGGCAGACCCCAGTCAGTGCAGAGTGTCAGGTCGTCCGAGTGTCCGTACGTCTGTCTGGCGCAGTGTATGTAGCAGCTCCGGGTACATGCCTGTATAGAGCAGTGTGTGATAGCTACATCGCGTTCAGCAGACAGTCACAGCCATAGTTTAGTGAAGTGAAACGCCATGCACACATATCATATCATTATACTACCACCGAGTTAAATGTCACCTAAGTGAAACTTTTCCCGGCGTCTTAGCCATCGTGATAATCGCCATTTTGTATTATATCGGAACTTTACATCCGGGGTACCAGCTTCCGGAACATTATCGTTATTGACTATCATGTGATGTAACCACATCCGGCTTTGACTTTGACATTCATACTTTGGAAATATATTGCATAGGCAATACATATGTATACTTTGATAGTGTATGGTAATACTCCTATCATGGCATATCATGGCTAAAGGATTGTAGTAAGACTACATATATTGTTTATGGATTAATCCACTTAAAGTTGGATTATAGCCATATTGTTGACTAGACCTCATATTGCGGGTGAGGCAGACCTTGGGACCTTGATACTCAGAGGTTACCACTATCTATTGAGATACGCCAGCACTGGGGTAGCTCAGATGATTGTCATTTGTCCTCCAATGTTCGTTATGCCATGTTATACTTGTATGTTATTTCACTTTGATTAGCGATCATCAAAGTACTTGTGCATTCATACTATTGTCCACTACGGACCATTGAGATACCACATACTGAGTTTATTCGTCTATAGCTTTTAAGTTGCGTTAAAGTATAACAGTCGATTGGCTTACAACCTTGTAGTAATTGAATAGTATCATGCACAGTACAGTGATGTTCGCATATCAATGTATCATGTATTCCTGTGTGTTCCCCATGTAATATAGTGTACATTATAAGTGATTAAGTGACTACGTGTACTTATCTACTCTGGCCTATCCCTTACACTTCAACTGCATTGTTACCATTTTTCGTTCGTCAGATCAAGCTATATTGGCCATAATGTCATAACAATTGAAGTATACTTGGTTCATATGATAATAGGGGAGACAATTTGTCTCGATCATTCCTGACCTTGGTAATGACCTTGACAATGGTGTCATAAGTGGGGTTTGTTTCCTCTTTTTATAATCAGTTTCTTCAAAGCAGTTGAAGTAAGGAGGCTAGAATAGCTGTACCCCTAGCGTCGTCAAAATTCAATCTTGTATTTGTTTGCCTTGGGAGTTAATGTAAGATGCCCTCCAACATTTAGGCACTAATACATCACCACATACATGATTTGACTACCTAGGTACGGAAGTATAGAGTTGAGACGATCTTGTGAGATAGTCGATGTAAGGGTCATTGTAATTTTTGATTTGTCGAACAGTACCTCCCTGTGATGATGGCACAGCGGGTGTTCTAGGTTATCACTAGACACTTCTACATCTGAGGCGAGATTACTACCACTATTATATTGTGTATGAACAATACTATATCCTGCCAGTTGTCTATAACCAGTCCCCAATATTTGTGTCCAGTACCATAGAGAGAGAATTGTAAATATACCATTACATTAGACTATACATATACCGGATTGACTTACCCGAATTGAGAAACTTATACCGTCGTTAGTAGATACCGGATTGATTCACCTTAACCTTATAGACGTGAAGCAAGAGATTCGCACAAATCACCAAGTGATTTGAGTGCTAGAGACCTTGTGTACCGTCTGGTAAAGCGTGTAAATCGATAATCCGGAGTTGAGTTGAGAGTGAGAATGTCGTCCATTAAGGAGCTAATGGAGATAGGCAAAAGCTTAGGGCTAGCAGATTCAGAGTTAAGGGCCTTTGTAAAAGAAGAGCAGGAGAGAGAAAGACAGGAAAGGCTAGAGGCTAGGTTGGCTAAAGAGGTTGAGCGACAGATGGAGAAAGATATGTTAGATGCTGAGCAGTTGGCTAAGGAGGTTGAGCGACAGGCTGAGAAAGATAAGTTAGCAGGTGAGCGACAGATGGAGAAAGATAGGTTAGATGCTGAGCAGTTAGCTAAGGAAGTTGAGCGACAGATGGGGAAAGATAGATTAGATGCCAATGAAGCACAGTTAGCTCTAGAATTAAAATTGCGAGAACTAGACACTAAGCATCAGGTAGAAATGGCAAAAGTAGAAAGGGGTGGAATAGTAGATGAAGATAGACATGATAGGGACTATGGCAGAGCATTCGGTCCGAAGCTGCCACATTTTGATCAGAATAATGACAACATGGATAGCTACTTAGCTAGATTTGAGAGGTACGCAGCAATTCAAAGGTGGGGGAGAGATAAGTGGTCACTACACTTGAGTGCTTTATTGAAGGGCAAGGCATTAGATGTATATTCTAGACTACCTATTGATGATGCTCTTGACTATGATAAGTTGAAATCCGCATTGTTGAAATGTTTTGATCTAACGGAAGATGGGTTCAGACGCATGTTCAAAAACACCAAACCTGATCACAGTGAATCATTTGTGCAATATGTCAGTCGGTCAAAGAACTATTTAGATAGATGGTTTGAGTTAGGTAAGGTGAATAGAACATATGAAGGAGTACTAGACTACATGATCAGAGATCAGATGTTAAGTATATGCAGTCGTGAGCTCTACTTATTTCTCAAAGAGAACACATTTGACTCGATAGATCAGATGGCGGTTCAGGCAGATTACTTTGCAGAAGCTAGAGGAGGTAGCAAGTATGTAGTTCAGAGGAACAGTACTAGCAACAGAACTGAGTACAGGTCAGTAGATAACAAGAGGCGCAAGGTAAGTAGTGCAGATAATCGATCCAGAGATAGGAGTCGAGATAGGGACAGATATCATAATAGAGACCAAAATAGAAGCCCAAGTAGGGGTAGTTATGATAGAAGCCAGAGTAGAGGCAGTTATGACAGAAGTACCAGCAGGAACGGCTATGATAGGCATCGCGGGACATGTTACCATTGTGGCAAAGAAGGTCACATGTCCTACGATTGTCCTAAGCGTGACCGGTCCTCAGCTTACAAAGCGGCAGCAGTCGAGGAAGAGAAACATGTAAGTTTTGCAGATAAAGAACAGAGAGGTCGGTACAGAGGTAGAAATAGAGGTAGAAGTGGAAGGCACAGGTAGAGGTAGATGGCAAAACACGGAACAACCAGGGGAAAACCAAGGACATTTCTGTATGGTTGATACCGACACTACTATTGTATGTTCAGGTAGCGAGATACAGCCGGAGTTGATTAACGGATGTACATTTGGTATGGATAGGCTACCCGTAGCAGAGGGCACATTAAATGGGAAAAAGGTCACAGTAATGCGAGATACTGGGTGTACCGGGGTGGTCGTCAGGGAAAGCTTAGTACAACCAGATCAGTTTTTAAGCAAAGTTTCAACATGCATGCTGGTAAATAGGAGCAAAATGAGTGGAATTCCTACCGCCCGGGTAGATCTAGATACACCTTTTTTCAAAGGTCAGGTAGAAGCCCTTTGCATGACAGATACAATGTATGATGTTACCATAGGTAATGTAGACGGGTCAGAGTTACTGGTGATATCCGATTTTAGAGGCGCTAAATCGTGCGCAGTTGAAACTAGGTCACAAACGACAGCCCGAGACGAATCATATAAGACCCTCAAAGTCCCTACCGCAATCGCGAACGTATCACGCGATGAATTCAAAGAGGCGCAGGCACATCACGTCACATTGACGTCAGTTCGAAATAATGCAAAAGACGGAAAGGTACGGTCAAGTAAGAACGGAAACAAATCGAAATTCGCATACCGAAAAGACTTGTTGTATCGTAATTTCGAATCAATAGGGTCAGGTAGGATGTACCATCAGCTGGTAGTCCCAAAAACACTTAGGACTACCGTGATGAAAGTGGCACATGAATCAATCATGGCGGGCCATTTAGGGGTTAAGAAGACAACTGATCGAGTGTTATCAGAATTTTATTGGCCAGGCGTCGGCAGTGACATTACACGGTTTTGTAGGTCTTGTGACATATGTCAAAAGACTGTGTCAAAGGGACACATCACCAAGGTTCCGTTAGGAACTATGCCGTTGATAGACACTCCGTTCAAACGAGTCGCAGTTGACATTGTAGGGCCAATTTTTCCAGCTACCGATCGGAAGAATCGTTACATACTAACGTTAGTTGATTATGCAACTAGGTACCCAGAGGCGGTACCACTACCAGGCATCGAGGCCGAACGAGTCGCGGAAGCTCTCGTGGATATGTTCAGTAGACTGGGTATCCCCGAGGAGATGCTCACCGAGCGGGGTAGTCAATTTACGTCGGCAGTCATGGAGGAAGTTAGTAGATTGTTATCGCTGAGACAATTAACAACGACACCGTACCACCCACAGTGTAACGGTCTCGTGGAACGGTTCAATGGTACGTTAAAGCAAATGCTTCGTAGAATGGCAAGCGAACGTCCCAAAGATTGGGAAAAATACGCGCTCTTATTCGCGTATCGCGAAGTTCCTCAAGAAAGTTTGGCTTTCTCACCGTTTGAACTACTGTACGGAAGGACCGTTCGGGGTCCGATGAGCATACTAAGAGATCTGTGGTCCGAGAAGGACATAGAGGACAACGTCAAAACGACGTATCAGTACGTCCTCGACTTGCGCGAACGGCTCGAGAAAACGTGCGAAATCGCGCATGAGAACTTGAAGAGTGCGTCCAAAAAGTACGCAAAGTACTACAACCGTAAGACCCGTAGTAGGCAGTATGCAGTGGCAGATCAGGTACTTGTACTACTACCGACAGACAACAACAAATTGCTTCTTAGGTGGAAGGGACCATACCCCATAACAGAGGTAGTTAATGAGTGGGACTATAGAGTTGACATGGGAGGGAAAGTTGAAAACCTTTCATGCAAACATGTTAAAGAGGTACGAGACTAGGCCTGAGCACCCGGGGAAGGGAATACTCACTGTAATAAATGCGGCCGTGATAGAAGACACAGTAGAGGGGGATCCTAGTCCAAGTGGGTGTAGTGCCGAAGAAAAACATGTTATGTCCCAGGGGATTAGAGTCCGATACGGAGAGCAAAGTTGACCTGTCGCCTGATTTAGGCAGGAAACAAAAGACGCAAGTCAAAGAGATCTGACGGGAATTCACCCATGTCCTGAGGGACGCACCAGGACACACCCATATAGGGAAACATGAGATAAAGTGGGCAGGCTACCTGAGCAGGATATCGGGGTAGATTCGGCTGTGCCAACGTGTTTCGCGATTATGCACGAAAGTGTAAACAATTTTTGTTTAGGGGGGAGATATGTCGCGTGACACGTGCATTCTTGTACATTCCGGATGCCGTATAATTGTATATTTGTGATGTGTGGTATTGTTTTGTATTGTTGTGCGTACTATTGATTTCACATACCTGTGATTCCACATACCTGTGATTTCACACACCTGTGATTTTTACACACCTGTGATTTAGCATGTACATTTGCCATGTACAATGTGCGTGTAATAACGGGGCTTATGTTGTATTGGTGGAAATACGGTTATGCGTGTCATTTTTGCGGATTTAAATATACGTCTATTTTATGAGCAATATTTTACTGATGTCACGCCATATTTGCCAAATACTATGCATGTGTGTGGTAGAGAACTCGTTGACTGCGTGTGCTGGTTTCGCTAGGGAGAAGACCTTTTAATATTACGGATGTCCACTGTCCGTGCCAGCCGAGTTTGTCCGCGTGTCAGTTGTTCACCATATAAGGGACCTTCTGTAGGTGAAGCCAGTATATAGCGCAGACCATACCATGGTCTGCCCTGTTATGTATGCTACGGGTTAGTGTTTCAGCATAGCCTCGTACTGGCCAACACGGATATATCAGATCCCATACTGGTGATGCTTTGTGTCGTGATATTTCCGTAAATGACCACGATATTTGAGTTTAGTATGTGCTACACTCTCATTTGAATGTATAGCCGTAAGACCGATATGGAGGGGTTTGGCGGGGCCAAGAAGCGACCTTCGCATTGACGAGACCAGTCGAGTAGATTTCAGATTATGAGATCTGGGTCTATAGTGTGCAGATTTATGGTAGTGTGGGGTATACCATGTTGGATTGTATTTATTCCACGAGGGCTGTACACTGGTTTGGTTGAATTTAAGGCGTGGGAACATATATTTATGCCAAATATAACCCACGGGTGACATGGCAAAAGCCATGGTTTTGTAGTATTTATGTGAGATGTCGTACGAGGGGTAGGCATATTCATTATTCCGTGCATGGTTTCACTGGTGCGTATATAAGCGATGTCTCGCTATGTGTTGGCGGGACACATATTTTTCTGGTTACAGAAGACTAGTACTGTATTCACCAGTGACACGGAGGATTTTGGTATGTACCTACAACATTTTATTTCAGCTGTGATTTGCCGTTGTTCGATTCCCGTTTTAGTCCGTTGTGCATTCTGTCTGTCTGTCTGTGCGTATTCGTCCAGTAATTGGAGACTCATTTCATTTTTGTAGCCTCTTGAGATCGCTCCAGCGGGCAACATTGGACGTTTTGGTCCATTCGTTGAGGGCAGACCCCAGTCAGTGCAGAGTATCAGGTCGTCCGAGTGTCCGTACGTCTGTCTGGCGCAGTGTGTGTAGCAGCTCCGGGTACAGGCCTGTATAGAGCAGTGTGTGATAGCTACATCGCGTTCAGCAGACAGTCACAGCCATAGTTTAGTGAAGTGAAACGCCATACACACGTATCATATAATTATACTACCACCGAGTTAAATGTCACCTAAGTGAAACTTTTCCCGGCGTCTTAGCCATCGTGATAATCGCCATTTTGTATTATATCGGAAATTTACATCCGGGGTACCAGCTTCCGGAACATTATCGTTATTGACTATCATGTGATGTAACCACATCCGGCTTTGACTTTGACATTCATACTTTGGAAATATATTGCATAGGCAATACATATGTATACTTTGATAGTGTATGGTAATACTCCTATCATGGCATATCATGGCTAAAGGATTGTAGTAAGACTACATATATTGTTTATGGATTAATCCACTTAAAGTTGGATTATAGCCATATTGTTGACTAGACCTCATATTGCGGGTGAGGCAGACCTTGGGACCTTGATACTCAGAGGTTACCACTATCTATTGAGATACGCCAGCACTGGGGTAGCTCAGATGATTGTCATTCGTCCTCCAATGTTCGTTATGCCATGTTATACTTGTATGTTATTTCACTTTGATTAGCGATCATCAAAGTACTTGTGCATTCATACTATTGTCCACTACGGGACCATTGAGATACCACATACTGAGTTTATTCGTCTATAGCTTTTAAGTTGCGTTAAAGTATAACAGTCGATTGGCTTACAACCTTGTAGTAATTGAATAGTATCATGCACAGTACAGTGATGTTCGCATATCAATGTATCATGTATTCCTGTGTGTTCCCCATGTAATATAGTGTACATTATAAGTGATTAAGTGACTACGTGTACTTATCTACTCTGGCCTATCCCTTACACTTCAACTGCATTGTTACCATTTTTCGTTCGTCAGATCAAGCTATATTGGCCATAACGTCATAACAATTGAAGTATACTTGGTTCATATGATAATAGGGGAGACAATTTGTCTCGATCATTCCTGACCTTGGTAATGACCTTGACAGTTAGGTAAGGCGTAGGAATTTGCAGGCTTTCCGAGCCGGACATGATATTTAATGTCATCTCAAAAGGGATTACATGTCCTAGACGAATCGGAAGCTCATCTTCGACTAGACAAGCTCCCCGATGTCGAGAATGAGAACGGCGTACTACCCAGAGAGCGGTGTCCAGAGAATATCATCATGCATACACTCTGCCTGTCGAATTATTCAAATCATGTTAGCTGTATGTCTCACCAAATGTATTACATTTATAACGGTGTCCCTGTGCAACCTGTCACCGCTTTAATGAAATGTGGCTGTGCCTGGAGAAATGAGTCTTACATGTATGGTATTTGTGACCAGTATAGCTCTTGGTCAAATAACACACTCCTGTAACATGATAACCATATATATTGCTGGTTAGAAACATGGCGGGTGATTCATTTATGGTATCGTCAAAAGCACAGATCATGCTCAGAATGTGTCAGAACAGGCTGATATGGATCTACACTGGTCCCATAGCCCTTAAGCCCCATTTTCACAGCCACAAATGTATAGAGATACACTACTAAATCGCAAGCCTTCCCGCATTAATATGATATGTTGAACAATGCATCAGTAACCAAGTATCCACTCTTCAAACGTTTCGGCACCTTCTGCCGAAACGTTGGAATAGTGGGTTCTTTGTTACTGTAGGCTTGTGCCGAAGGTTGGAAGAGTGGGTTCTGGTTTACTGAAGGATTATACCGAAACGTTGAAAGGGTGTGTTGTTGGTTACTTTATGAGTTGTGCCGAAACGTTGGAAGAGTGGGTTTTTGGTTACTGAAGTCTGTGCCGAAACTTTGGAAGAGTGGGTTCTTGGTTACTGAAGGCTTTTACCGAAACGTTGGAAGAGTTGGTTCTTGGTTACGGAAGGTGTGGGCCGACATTTTGAAATGGTGGGTTCTTTGTTACTGAAGGGCCCCGTGCAGGCACCGGGGCGGGATCAACTGATCCTGAGAATAGTGCTGCAGTAGCCATTGCTTGTCGTAAAAGGCGACTAAACTGGCTTAACGATTGGGTTCATACTTTCCGGAACCCACTATACCGGATTTGGCCCTCATGTACATTTTTGGCTTTCTTGTATGTGAGAGTTGAGTCGGGCTATGCCCCATATATAAAAGTAAGATTAGCGCTAATCCTATTACTTTTAGGGATGGGATAAATGATGCTGGTGTGGCGAGGGCCTGGCACCAGATCAGGTTGTTCTAATTTCAGGACTGAATATATATTTTGATTGTAAATACTGAGTTCTGAAGTTGGGATTTACCCCCCTTGGACAGGTGGATATGGGACTCGACCCCGTTGACCCGTCTGCGTGTAGACTCCCTGAGGCTTGTACCTCTATGTCAGAAAAGCGGACGTTAAACCCTATTCACTCACTCACTCACTCACTTGTTACTGAAGGATTGTGCCGCAACGTTGAAAGAGTGGGTTCATGGTTACTGAAGGATTGTGCCGAAACGTTGAAAGAGTGGGTTAATGGTTACTGAAGGATTGTGCCGAAACGTTGAAAGAGTGGATTCATGGTTACTGAAGGATTGTGCCGAAACGTTGAAAGAGTGGGTTCATGGTTACTGAAAAGTTGTGCCGACACGCTGGAAGAATGGGTTCTTGGTTACTGAAGAGTTGTGCCGAAACTTTGGAAAAGTGGGTATTTGGTTAACGAAGTCTTGTGCCGAAACATTGGAAGAGTGGGGTCTTGGTTAGTGAAGGATTGTGCCGAACCGTTGAAAGAGTGGGTTCTTGGTTACTGAACCATTGTGTTAAAACTTTCAAAGGGTGGGTTCTTGTGTACTGAAATATTGTGCCGAAATATTGTCCGATTGGTACATGGGTACCTTATGTGAGTCAAAAATATGCACGGGTCTCAAAATAGCGGCGCCCAGAGTCCGCAGCACCACGAGGTTGGTATATTTTGTATTTAGTTTCACACTTAAATCACACTTTGAGGAACTACATATACGCTAGCGGGTGGCGGTATGTGTCCCCGATAAACGACTACTAAGTTGAACGTCTTCACGGCATCATTCTGTATCTGTAAAAAGTTATTGAAGGTACAATGGACGCCGGTGTGTAAATACACGTGTTTCTGTGACATTTCTCACCGAGTTTTAACAAAGATATGTGCTCCAATGCTTATTGTATGACATATTGCCAACAAATATGCAGTATTTAACATATTGTTCGGGAAAAATATGTTCACACACCTCATACGCCCGAAACAAAATAGGTGTATGCATACGAACAAGTTTCTGGGTCGTAATGTATACCTTCAAAGTCGAACATGGATACTCGAGTTGGTGACTTTCAAATCTACCGTCACGTCAATGTTTATGCTGATGATATAATATTTACTTTATATTAAGTCATTGTAATTTATTACTGCGTTATTGTCTCATGTCGGGTAATAGACACATGGTGGTCTGAATTGTAGATTCATTAGTATAGCAGTTTCCTTATGGTTTCATTAGTAATTGCTGACCGGCTGCCGAATATTCAATTACACGTATTTAACGTTAGTACTTTTTCATGTATGGCATTCAGAATTGACAGGTACAGTTGATATAGAGAATAGTAGGTTAGTGCCGTGAATGGGAAAAATATCAGGCAAGGCATAGGAAACAGGATGGGCAAGGCTCTGCCGAGCACATCCCGTTTCCGTGCCGCGCCAGGCACTAACCTACTATTCTATTTATCCCGTCAACACACACAAATGGCTTTAAAATGCAAAATAAATAACCACAGTCACCGCATATATTAATACGCAGTGCTTAGGTCGTATTGACAAAAATCAAAAATGTTTCACGGTACCGTGTTTCACGGCACATACGCACTGTGTTGACGGGATAAAAATACAATTTGATCCAGGTTGGAGTGAGCTCGGCTTCTGTGCTAGTGTGACACACTAAGCGGATTTATAAATGTTATAGGGATGGGCCGTGGCCTAGTGTAATGCATGTGCCAAATTTGAAACAAGTTGGACGAGTTGTTAAAAAGACAATGGCCAAGTGACACTACTTACTCACCCATCCTCGTATATGGCATTGGACTTCATTGCCGGCGGTGGTGAGTTAAATCCTCACCATAGGTGTACCAAATGCTTAGTATTTCCATCCCACTTGTCTGTCGGATGAGACTTTAAACTGTTTTCCTTAAATGGGGCCCGTTTCACTAAACTTCGTACGACTAAAATGTTTGTTAGTGCAAAATCATGATAGTCTGTAAATTTCACATTAACAATTTTTTCTTGAAATTAATTATTGGATTTATATTTATTGAGCGTAGGCTGCATATGCAGCCTATGCACAATAAATGTAAATTCATTGATTAAAATTCCCAGACGTTCATAAATTTGGACTTACGAACATTTTAGTCGTCCGAAGTTTAGTGAAACGGTCACCTGAAGATAGGACATTAGACCCAATCACTTTCATCTTTTATAAATTTTCTGCAGATATTCACTCAAAGAGTTTTACATTTAACGTTTGTAGAGCCGGTTTTTGTCCACCGCAGGTTTTTGTCACTGGGTTTTGTCGCCGGTTTTTGTACATCTTATATCCCGCATTAATGATATTTTGGTGACAAGAACCGGCGATTGACAAAAACCGGCGCGTATGTCAACCGTTTTTTTCGCCGCCAGTTTTTGTCGCCGTATAGCGTAAATTATCTATCTTATTTTATTTTAGTCGGCTATAGTGCATAAACTGTTGCAAGAATTACTAAGTTATTTTGCCAGTCACCCCACGCGGACAAAACTCGGGTATCAAACTCGGAAAGTCGGATAGGACACAAATATCTTTATTTCAAGTATGTACACTCATGCACCATGTACATCTTATATCCCGCATTAATATATTTTTGTGACAAAAACCGGCGAGTGACAAACACCGGCGCGTACTTCAACAGTTTTTGTCACCGCCGGTTTTTGTCGCCGTATAGCGTAAACTGTCTATCCTATTTTATTTTAGTCGGCTATAGTGCATAAACAGTTGCAAGAATTATTAAGTTAGTTTTGCCAGTCAGCCCCCGCCGACAAAACTTGGGTATCGAACTCGGAACGTCGGATCGGAATCAAATATATATTGTGTTCACGTATGCACACTGCTGCACAATGTACAATGTACATCTTGAGTATCTTGAGTATCTTGAGTATCAACCTCGGAACGTCGGATCGGAGTCAAATATATTTTTTTTTTCACGCATGCACACTCATGCACAATGTATATGGAAGGTCATATCCGCCATAATTATATTTGGCTTGATGCTTGCTGGTTGATGACATTTTAAGTTCTATCCGTCTTATTACAATTGTATGTGGCTTGATGCTTGCTGGCTGATGACATTCTAAGTTCTATCCGTCTTATTACATTTCTATGTATGTGGCGTGATGCTTTATTCATTCGTACTGTTTCAATGCGTTTGTGTTGATTACATTCTAAGTAGCTTGATGCTTCACTGGTAGTGACATCCGGAGTTCCATTATTGATTATTGCATTGCTGTTTTACTATGCGCTTTTGTTAGCCCGCTAAGCCACGCCCCTTGACAACAATAATTGCAACAGTAATTTGGGAACAACCATTATGACTCCAGGTGCGCTGCTAAAACTTAAAATAGTTCTACCTAAAAGTATTTAATATGCTGGTACCTGTCCTACAAGGCGTTGCTCTCTAAATTGGTTCCATGTCCCTAACGGTGTTGATGTAGATTGATGCAGCCTTTTCTGTTGCGCCATGTTTAGGTTAAAATACACCAAATAGTTTTACTCTATAATTTAACCGAATCTCAGCCAGTCTTTCCTACTTTCACTATTCGTATGGATGTTATGGGACCAACCTCGTCATGTCAGGCGCGGATCCAGGATTTCGGGTTAGGGGGGGGGGCGTAACTATTTTGTAATACTTGACTATATTATCGAATTATTATTGTAGTTCAGGTTATTGTTGTTCTTGTTGTTGGCTGCTGTCAGATGATGCTGCTGCTGCTGCTGCTGCTGCTGCTGCTGCCCCGCGTTTATTTGTTGGCTACACCCCCCCCCCCCCAATAAACAATAAATTCACAACGCGAACGTAGAAACGTGCCTTTTAACTTGTAAACAATCTTTACTCGGCGAATTTTAAGGGGGGGTGGGGGCACCGGGTCCGCACCACCCCCCATCCCCAATGAATCCTCCCATGCATGTCCCCCAATATTGTTGATATTATTTGGCCACGGAAACTCTGTTTACATCTCGTGACCAACGGGCTCAGTGTTTTCTTTTAAATGCTTCAAATATGCTGAAACTGATGTCAATTTCTCTAACCTTAAAACTAGAGTGCTACATGCCAGGTTATAATATAGGGAGACATGTTTGCCTTTATTCTTTCGATCTGAATTTTTTCTGGCAAAATGAACGTTGATTTACCATTACCAGACGTACTAATTTACATTATTATACTTTTTATATCAAACGCGAAATGCCAGTTTGATATCAGGGGCGATAACCGTGTTTTCTTAAAATGATGAAGGAAGCAACTATTTAATCCATTTATTAATGTTTTCATGTGCAATATCATACTTTACGATATGTCGATACAAATATTTATTCAGCATTTAGTTGATATAAGTAATTTAAAAATACTGCATCATTTGCATATGGAACTAGCTTGATACCACCGCGAGTCTCTATGAGTACATTAAAGATTACTAAATGATTATATCTATGTAGCTGGCACACGTATTTTTTAAAAGTGGTGGACTAGTTGCAATTATACACTTATTTAATTCCCATAAAGAAAAATGTGTACCTTCTAGATGGGACCCCAGCTTCAACAATGATTAAATCTATATTGTAATTAGTCAAGATCCAGAGCAGAATAAGTGCAGGTTATTGGAAAATAGGTCCCACAACATCCATAAGAAAAATGAAAGTAGCAGAGAATAGCAAAAAGTGTGGTAACGGGTTAGTGTTTTAGGGAAAATCAATGGTCGTGGGCCACCTTAGTCTGATCCCTGACGGTTATTGGTTTGCATCGGTAACGGGCCAGTTTGACAGTCAACCTGTGTAAGTTACCATATGTGTAACTTACTATACAAATGTGATTGTTTTCAATTGCGTACATATGTAATTTAATTATGAGGATACATGTATGTATAAAACAGATCAGTTAGTCAAACACCATACATATGTATGCAATTTAGTTAATATAGATTAGAGAATAATAAATTGTGCGAAATCGTCAAGGGGGTAATATTAGTCCAGTATGAACAAAATTGTGCGGGTGTTTTGAGGTCACTGACACAGTTTGCTTGCAAATCTTGATCCATTACTACCCAGTTTCACGTGAGGTACATGTGGGGGTGTTGGTCATGTGATGTAAACAGAGTTTCCGTGGCCAATAATAAATGTAAACAATATTGTGGGACATGACGAGGTTGGATTTTTCTTTCTTAGGAATAAGTGAACCTATTGTTTAATTCATGCAGAACCAGTACAGACCGGATGCAGGCCATGTACAAGTAGGTCCCACAACATCCATACGAATAGTGAAAGTAGGAGAGACTGGCCTTATTGGATGGGATTCGGTTAAAGTATATAGTATAACTATTTGGTGTCTTCTAACCTATGCTGTGATAATTTGTGGGTGAAATCTTACATCAACACCGGCATTGGAGGTGTGACTTGAACAGTCAATCAGATGTCGGACTATAATGTATTAGAGGGAGAATTACTTGAGCGGACAGCAGTGCCATCTGACGTCATAATGACGCACTACTAACCCATATATTGCTTGCATCATTCTGCTTGTAGCTTGATGCTTTCTGCTTGCGGCTTTCCGCTTTCGGACTGTGGCTTCATGCTTACTTCCTGCGACTTTGTCATTACTGCTTTCGGCCTTATAGAATTATGGCGGATATTACCTTCCATAAATGTACATCTTATATCCCACATTAATAATATTTTGGTGACAAAAACCGACTAGTGACAAAAACCGGCGCGTACGTCAACCGTTTTTGTCACCGCCCGTTTTTATCACCCAGTGACAAAAACCGGCGGTGGACAAAAACCGGCTCTACAGACGTGTATCTACTGTACACAGGTGTTTGAACAGATGGTCATTAATTTGGTGTCAAATGGGTATTGTGCTGTATTTGGGTGAATTTCGTTGTTTTTGGGTCATTTGCATAGTTTTGTGCAACTACTAATGCTCAAACATTATACACGACAGACATTGCCAATTATCTCCAAATCAGATAGAAAAGGCAGATGTAGAAAAGGCATCCGGGTATATTGAAGCAAATGTCACTCCATCATCTAAACTGCCTACTGCAAAAAATAAGACTGAACAAATTGAAGCAAATGTCAATCCATCATCTAAACTGCCTATTGCAGAAAAGACAACTGAACATAGTGAAGTAAATATGTCTATCATCCAAGCCGCCCGCCGTACAAAGGCATCTGAACAGATTGAAGCAAATGTGACTCTATCATCTAAATCGTATTTTGTACACACACCAATGAGAATTAAAGCGGCAAATACCACCATACAACCTAAACCTCTCAATATAGAGAACACATCTCGCAGTACGGTGGCAAGTATCGCTCCACCATCGGAACTAGGCAGTGACCAGTTTTCGTGTGGCTGGTATAATGGACGTTTAGGAAATATAATGTTCCAGTATGCATCGGTGTATGGCCTGTCACAGGCATACAATATGTCCATAATCGTTCCGTCGAATGTCGGTCTTTACAACTACTTCAATTTATCATCAGCAGTTAAAAAGAACTTCGCACTCTGTAAATAATTCGTGACACTGATCGAGAAAAATTGTTGTAAATTTGACAAGTGGCTGACAAATGTGACCAGCGGTGTTAATTATTGATTTCTGAACTACTTGCAGTCGTTGAAGTATTTCATGCATGTATCAGAGGGCGTGAGAAGAGAGTTATATTCCCGTCGTTTTCAGCCCACCAAGATCTCGCGATACTCTCGTCATTTGATCACGTGATCATAACAGTTGGGTCATTTGGAAGTGGTCACGTGACTAAAATGGCGGTATCGTGCAACAATTTGTGCTCTCATAAATAACCGGAGTTTCGCTAATTTAGTGTTACTGGACATGAATCTAGCTATCATAAATAGTGAATAAAGTGTTTCTGATATTGGTGGTGTAATCAGTAATTATATGAAGTATCCAAATGGACTACAGTTCAGCTGTGAAAAATGGTGCGTATGGAGGCGCAGGTGCCCGTGTTGACAATACAAATGGCGAACAAAATGCGCTACTGTTTTCGTGGACAATGGACTGAGGTGTGCAGTAGACGTGGCAAAAAGCGTGCAAGGATTAGTACAGGTGGTACCAGTGCAGCATGTGTAAGTGATGGTATTTATACTACAGATAACATATTGACTAGTAACTATGCTTCCCTATCTACTGATGAGAAATTGAACCTTATCCTTGCCTCAAGCGCCACGACTACACTGCGCCAAACGCAAGAAAAGGTAATTAAGCACGACGACCGAATCACCATATTGGAATATAAGTCTATAGACAGTGAGGCACGTGTCCGTCGAAATGATTTATTGTTCAAAGGCTTCCCAGAAGCACGATACGAATATTGTGAAGACAAAGTGAAGGACTTCCTTTCCCATGAACTTGGTATTCAGGAAAGTATCGCAATAGACCGGGCCCACAGATTAGGTAGATTTCGGAATGGGGCTGCCAGATTTATTAGTGTAGCATTCACATACTTTAGAGACACTGAGTACATATTATCTAAAGGCCATATGTTGAAAAACAAGCCCTATAGTGTTAGTAGAGACTTTCCACAATAAATAGTAAAAGCCCGCAAAATGTTATGGCCTCAGTACAAAGACTTGCATGTGCGTTACACAGGTAGTACGGGCCACAATGTAAATATTGTGTATCCGGCAAAACTCGTGCATAACGGTAAAGTCGTTGTCGATATGTTTCCAAACTGGGACGAATACATGAGGCGCAGCAGGGTGAACTACAAACAGCTGAATGAGCAGTCACGGACCCGCCCGAGTACCGACGTAGCGAAACCGTCACGTGCTGTTCGCGAGCCTAGCCAACAGAACAGCCGTCATTGCCCACCCCGCGACAAGGATGCACTGTCTACCACATCGAGTGATTCCTTGGACGACTGTCAGCCCATGGACATTGCTACTGTCCAGGCGTGTGTCATCCCATTTGGGGCTCGTCCCAAAATTAACAATTATGATGCCCAAACACTGAGCTTGAGTCAGGCGACACCAACTAATCCATATTCCAATGCTAGTCATTCGGAACCGGCGTCCCCCTCACTCATTAGCGGCCCGCCCGGTCTCAAGGTGAAGGACGGCAACATCATGCGTGTACCTAGTTCGATTTATCCAGCACCCGCTCACTCAGCACATCAAAATACAAACACTGACTGTGAACCCGAGTCACCGTCACTAATTAGCAACAACGTTTGTCAAAATGACTTGCGCAGTGCCATGCAAGCACCGGAAACCATCTCACCGAAGATACAAACTGATCGATCAGATGCTACCGAATATTCTAGTGTTGTTCCCAATAGCGACACACGGACTCAATAGGATTACACGGGGAAAGCCACTCTTCACAATACTGGCACTAATTTACGTATTGGATCCTTAAATGTAAATGGTCTGAAACGTAGATTATGCTACACAGAATTCATAGACCTCGTTTGCTCTTATGATGTTCTCTGTATAGTTGAAACAAATATGGGTCTACATGACATTCTTGATGTAAAAGGCTATACTTTCTATGGTAAATCAAGAACAACATTGAGTTCTAAGAAATCTGGAGGTATTGGGGTGTATATCAAAGAACAGTTGTCTCGATCCGTCGAAATACTAAATAACACTTGTGACTACATGTTATGGCTTAAAATTAAGCAAATGTCCCTGAATCTTGACAATGATGTTTTAATAGGTGCTATTTACTTGCCACCCACAGGTTCCCGATACCTTGATGAAGACCATATGTCGCAATTGGATGACGAAATTACACAAAATTGTACACATTTCAAATTTTCGATACTCCTAGGTGACGTAAATGCCAGAACTGCGTGTTTACCAGATTATATTGTGTTTGACAATTTTTTATCAACACATCTTCAATTTGATAGCGATACGTCAAATTATTTTCAAAAACATGTCACATTGGAGAATTTAGGTTTCACGTTACACCGACGGTCAAAGGATAAAAAGACAAATCCACATGGTTATGTTTTGATAGAAATATTTAGAAATGTCAATGTATTCTTACTAAACGGTCGAGCAGGTTCAGATAAGGACGTCGGCGATTTCACATTTCGACATAAGTCTGTAATTGATTACGCTTTGGCGTTTGTTGACCTTTTCCGTTACGTAACATATTTTAAAATTACCGAATTAGATCCACCGTTCTCTGATGGACACTCCTTACTAAGTGTGGATTTATGCTGCAAATCAGTTAAACAAACTACGCGGCGAACAGAAGCTAAAAGTAAAAATCAGTCGAGAAAATGGAATAATAAATTAACAGAACAGTTTAAAAGTAACATTGATACGTCAAAGTTGAGTGATCTATTCTCTTTAACCGATTCTAAAGATGTCATAAATCAAATTACATCAGAAATATCTAATATTTTCAAAAACGCAGCCCAAAAAACGTTTACATCAAAATATGTATCACAATCGGAAAGAGACAAACCGTGGTTTGGAAACGAATGAAAACGGGCGCCAAAGCATACCATCGAACGAAAAAACAATATCACCATCACAAAACAAGCTACAACAAAAATAAACTATCACGTCGTAGTAAAAAGTACAAACTTACTTTGCATAAATATATAAATAAACATAAATATGAAAATTAACAAAAGATACGTAAAATGCATGACCAAAACCCAAAACGATACTGGGCTTATATAAATAGCCTGAAAACTAAAACTAAAACCGATATGCCATCACTTGATGAATTGTACACATTTTTCAAGAAAGGTAATGAAAACGAGGCAGGTGATGAATGTTTTGATCTTCCCCGAGATTATTTAAATAATAGTGAAGAGCAGCTAAACTGCCCAATCACAGAAAGCCAAATACAAAAACACATATCCAGCCTGAAAAATTCTAAAGCGCCGAGCCCATCTGACAATATATTAAACGAATACATAAAACACACAATGAGTATTATGATGCCATTTTATATAAACCTATTCAACAGAATATTTATTACAGGCATTTTCCCAGAATGCTGGCTCGAAGGTTATATCATACCTATTTACAAGAAAGGTGATTCCAAGGATCCAGGTAACTATCGCCCAATAACCTTATTAAGCTGCTTAGGAAAACTATTTACTTCCATATTAAACACACGTGTTACGAAATTTCTAGATGAAACGGGCATACTAAATGAGAATCAGGCAGGGTTTAGAAAGAATTATTCAACATCAGATCATATATTTCTGTTACATAGTTTGATTGAGATGTTGAGAAAAGCTAAGAAAAAACTTTATTGTGCATTTATAGATTTCGCAGCAGCTTTCGACTCTATTTGGAGAATAGGCGTCTGGCAGAAACTTTTATCATCGTCCATTAACGGAAAATTATTCAGACTAATATATAACATGTATAGTGATATAAAATCGTGTATATTTAATGAAAATGAAACATCAACGTTTTTTTGCCTGTGAACGCGGCGTGAGACAGGGTGACACTTTATCTCCAATTATATTCTCACTCATTTTTGAACGATCTCGAGTCGAATTTATTAATATCCGGATCACACGGTGTAACTATACAGCATGGAGATGTACAACAGTGGCTCAGACTGTTGGTCATACCTTATGCTGATGATACTCTCATTTTATCCAATAATACTGTAGATTTCTAAAATTCGCTAGACAATTTTACTACTTATTGCCAGAATTGGAAACTTAAGGTAAATCTGTCAAAAAGTAATGTTATAGTCTTCGGTGCTAGGAACACAAGCATGCATCAATTTAAACTTGTTGGTGAGACTATAAATATAATAGATAAATACAAATATCTTGTTATATATTTCACAAGCAATGGCTCTTTTGCTACTGCTCGAAAATATTTAACTGAACAGGCAAACAAGGCCATGTATATGTTATACACACGAATTTACAATTTAAATCTACCGATTGACCTACAGATCAAACTATTTGATCACACAATTGTCCCTATTTTAACATATAACTGTGAGGTATGGAGTTTCGAATCCCTTAATATAATTGAAAAAGTATACATGTCAATGACTTCTTACGAAACATTACTAAAACGAGAAAACGTACGCCCATATACATGTTGCATGGAGAATTATGTCGATATCCGTTATCTGTTATTGTAAAGAGCCGGATGATTGGATATTGGAATAGACTTGTCACCGGAAAAGATTCTAAATATGCTTACCTTATATATTTATCAATGGTACGTAATCCAGATGTGGACTATAAGTGGCCAAAATTCATACACACCATATTGACAGACGTTGGTAGACACGAGATATGGCTAAACCAATTATTCCTGAACTGTAAAACCATCAAATTTGGTGTTAAGCGAACTTTAATTGACCAGTATATACAAACTTGGAATGCTAGCATGCGATACTCAAACAAAGGTCGAATTTACAATAAGTTTCAAAATGTAATTTACCTTAGAAAGGTATTTAATAACTCTCCCACATAATCTCGCACTCGCACTCATACGTTTACGTACCGCGAATCATAGATTCCCAATAGAAACAGGCAGATGGTCTGGTGTAGACTTCGATGACCGTATATGTACACTATGCAATTTAAACGAGATCGGTTCCGAAAAGCACTATATTCATAGATGCTCATTTTTCAATGCGAAACGGGAACAATATGTCCATGCGCGCCATCTGGAATATCCCAGCGAACATGCATTTAATATATTAATGATGAGTGAAGATAAAGAAGAATTACTCAATCTCAGTAAATTCGCATCTGCAATAATGAATACATTCCGCTGAAATATTCCTACTTGATGTTACATAATAACGTACTTTGGTGGATATGATTTGCCATTGCACTTGAAATTTACTGACCTGATTGGCTGAGCCACAGCTGTGCTCGAGTTCGGTCAGTCAGATTATTAAATCTCATGTTCAATTTTTTTAAAGCGATTGCTCTGAAGGGTTTGTAGGTAGTCGCGTAAATTGAGAAATATATATCCAGCCGCCTGTGACACAGTTCACGTCGACCTGACAAAATTAAAGTACATATTTATGACTCGCCGTCATGAACCAGTCCACAGGTCAGCCAAATATTTTCATGCAGCCCATGTCTTGACACACTGCCCCATAATAACTGGTTTGGCAAACTGGAGTTATCCGACTATGCATGCCAGTCTATATCGTGTGCTCATTAATTGTGTGTTCTGATTTAATGAGCTTACATGTTCACATAAATATTAACACTGTTCGCTGTAATCATGGAAACTGTTTATAATAAATCCAAGTTTGATTGGATTGCATGAACATATGGGTGTAAAACCTAAGCTGGTCGCACCACGGAAAAGTCCCTATAAAGAACGGCAGTACACTTCCACTCGTGAAGTTTTATTCCGTGCCATACCTGTAAAAATAGTGTGCTGCACCGGTATAATTGATCATACTTGTCGTGACTCGTGATTACTGTAAAGTAGACTGACAACATATTGTAATATATAGCAAATTATACATTGGCTGTCCGAATGTTTATCAATGTTCTAGTATACTATATACAGAGGATCTTACATGAGTGATGATTTTGTGTGACGGGTGTACTGATTTCACAGGAAACGAGGTTATGCCGAGTTTCATGTGATATCAGTCAACGTGTTTGATACATGTCAGATTATTTTTGTTTACTCTATGTTATGTCTATTCTAGATCAACTAAAACACTAAAGGAAAACATAAGTATTGTTTGTTCACGATGTTTACATGTTCAAAGAGGGAAGACCCATATCAATTTGCGAATCAGCGCAGTTTGGTATGGTTCCACACTATATGATCAATACATGTACAGGATATAAGTGTGCCTGAATTGGTGGAAGTCCGATTTTGTCGCGAGATGACACAAACATGTACATTGTACTATTGACTATATATGATTCACTATTGCAACTTGTACCTCAAAATACATTTGAACTCTCCTGTTACGAACATTGAAGGAAACCACTTGGGAATTGTCTGGGGAAAATGGCCATGGAAAATGGCCATTCATGGCTGACTTTCCTGGACGTTCCCTTATAACTTTTACAACATCGACCAACAGTCGCCTAGAAATTTCGATTTCGTCCTAGGCTCCTGTTGATGTACATGTATCTAACTAGCTTTACAGTCATCTAGTTGCAGATTTCGCACATGCACATGACGAAAGCCGAACTAGTATTATGAGACAAGCCAAGTATAATATTCAAAACATACACTGTTATTGAAGCTGTCCATGCCCTGAAAGTAGTTTATAATAGTTAACATAGTTTTTATCTTATTTTATCAGCAACTATTAGACTAACTAATCGGTGTGATGTGAGCAGTGAGCAGTAAGTAGCAGTGAGATGTATCTCACTGTTGGCAGTAAGCAGCAGTGAGCAGTGAGGTGTGTTTCACTGCTAGCAAGTAAGCAGCAGTGGGCAGTGAGATGTGTCTCACTGCTAGCAGTAAGCGGCAGTGAGCAGTTATATGCGTCAGGCAAAAAAGTAAACTAAGTACGTGCGTAAACTCTTTAGACCGGACAATGTATATTTGCGTAACCTCTCTAAACCGGACACCAATGCAAGCTAGGTATGTGTGCGGAATCTTTCTAGTCCGGTATGTATATGTGCGTAACCTCTCTAAACCGGACACCCCACTGTAAACTATATGTATGTGCGGAACGCCTCTAATCCGGATAGCACTGTGCGAAACCTCTCTAGACCGAACACCAATGCGAGCTAGGTATATGTGCGTAACCTTTCCAAACCGGACACCACTGCACGCTAGGTATGTCTGCGGAACCTCTCTAGACGGGACACTACTGCAAGCTAGGTATGTGTGTGAAACCTATCTAGACCGGACACCACTGTAAACAACGTGTATGTTAGCGGAACATCTGTAGACGGGACACCACTGTAAGTTAAGTACATGTGTGGAACCTCTCTAAGCCGGACACAACTGTAAACTAGGCATGTATGCGGAACCTCTATAGACCGGACAGAACTGTAAGCTACATGTAGGTATATGTGCGAAACCTCTCTAAATGAGACAGCACTGTAAACTATGTATGTTTTCGGAACCTCTGTAGACCGGACACCAATGCAAGCTTTAAAACGGACACCACTATAAACTAGGTATATGTGCGGAACATCTCTTAGACCGGACACCACTGTAAACTACGTGTATGTGCGGAACCTCTATAAACTGGACAGCACTGTAAAGTAGGTTTGTGTGCTGAACCTCTGTAGACCGGACATCACTGCAAACTAGTTATGTGTGCGCAACCTCTCTTAGACCGGACACCACTGTAAACTACGTGTATGTGCGTAACCTCTGTAAACCTGACACCAAAGTCAACTAGGTATGTGTGCTGGACCTCTAATGACCGGACACCACTGTAAGCTACATGCAGGTATGTATGAGTGCGGAAGCTCTCTAAATCGGACACCAATGTAAACTAAGTATGTGTGCGGAACCTCTGTATACCGGACACCATTGTAAACTAAGTATGTGTGCGGAACCTATGTATACGGGACACCACTGTAAACTAAGTATGTGTGATGAACCTCTGTATACCGGATACCACTGTAAACTAAGTATGTGTGCTGAACCTCTGTATACCGGACACCACTGTAAACTAAGTATGTATGTGGAACCTCTGTATACCGGACACCACTGTAAACTAAGTTTGTATGTGGAACCTCTGTATACGGGACACCACTGCAAACTATGTATGTGTGCGGAACCTCTCTAAGTCGGAGACCACTGTAAACTAAGTATGTGTGCGGAACCTCTGTATACCGGACACCATTGTAAACTAAGTATGTGTGAGGAATCTCTGTATACCGGACACCACTGTAAACTATGTATGTGTGCGGAACCTCTGTATACCGGACACCACTGTAAACTAAGTATGTGTGCTGAACCTCTGCATACCGGACACCACTGTAAACTATGTATGTGTGCGGAACCTCTGTATACCGGACACCACTGTAAACTATGTATGTGTGCGGAACCTCTCTAAATCGGACACCACTGTAAACTAGGTATGTGTGCGGAACCTCTGTATACCGGACACCACTGTAAACTAGGTATGTGTGTGGAACCTCTGTATACCGGACACCACTGTAAACTAAGTATGTGTGCTGAACCTCTCTAAATCGGACACCACTGTCAACTAAGTATGTGTGCGGAACCTCTGTATACCGGACACCACTGTAAACTATGTATGTGTGCCGAACCTCTGTATACCGGACAACACTGTAAACTAAGTATGTGTGCGGAACCTCTGTATACCGGACACTTTTGTAGACTAGGTATGTGTGCGCAACCTCTGTATACCGGACACCACTGTAAACTAAGTATGTGTGCTGAACCTCTGTATACAGGACACCACTGTAAACTAAGTATGTGTGCTGAACCTCTGTATACCGGACACCACTGTAAACTAGGTATGTGTACGGAACCTCTGTATACCGGACACCACTGTAAACTAGGTATGTGTGCGGAACCTCTGTATACCGGACACCACTGTAAACTAAGTATGTGTGCTGAACCCCTGTATACCGGACACCACTGTAAACTAAGTATGTGTACGGAACCTCTGTATACCGGACACCACTGCAAACTAGGTATGTATGCGGAACCTCTGTATTCCGGACACCACTGTAAACTAGGTATGTGTGCGGAACCTCTGTATACCGGACACCACTGTAAACTAAGTATGTGTGATGAACCTCTGTATAGGGACACCACTGTAAGCTAAGTATGTGTGTTGAACCTCTGTATACCGGACATCACTGTAAACTAGGTATGTGTGCGGAACCTCTGTATACCGGACACCACTGTAAACTAAGTATGTGTGATGAACCTCTGTATACCGGACACCACTGTAAACTAAGTATATGTGCTGAACCTCTGTATACCGGACACCACTGTAAACTAGGTATGTATGTGGAACCACTGTATACCGGACACCACTGTAAACTAAGTATGTGTGCGGAACCTCTGTATACCGGACACCACTTTAAACTAGGTATGTATGCGGACCCTCTGTATACCGGACACCACTGTAAACTAAGTATGTGTGCGGAACCTCTGTATACCGGACACTACTGTAAACTAAGTATGTATACTGAACCTCTGTATACCGGACACCACTGTAAACTAAGTATGTGTGCGGAGCCTCTGTATACCGGACACCACTGTAAACTAAGTATGTGTGCTGAACCTCTGTATACCGGACACTACTGTAAACTATGTATGTATGTGGAACCTCTGCATACCGGACACCACTGCAAACTATGTATGTGTGCGGAACCTCTCTAAATCGGACACCACTGTAAGCTATTCATATGTGTGGAACCTCTCTAAATCGGACACCATTGTAAACTAGGTATATGTGCGGAACCCCTCTAAACCGAAACCTGTGTAAAGAGGTATATTTGTGGAACCTCTCTAAACAGGACACAGTATGACGAATCTTACTTATATTTCGAATAAGTAGGTCAATGCCAGGGTGAATGACGCAGGGTGGTTAGGTATCAATGAAAGCACGTTTTGCGAACTTCTGACTAACGTAACAGTACATATAAGACCGTTCGTCCAAATTGATTGACACAAAGGTTAAAGTCACACCGATCAATGTCACCCGTATGACACTGGATGGAGTTATCAATGTGATGAAGCTATTGATGAAATTCGGTAATGATCCGACTAAAGGATGAAGTGTCCAAAATGTAATTTCGTTATAATTTTGTAGTATTTGCTGGGACAACATACGCATGCTAAATATGATGCAAAGGAAAAGGAATGTGTAGCGGGATGAATAGAGATCCTCAGAATCGAACATCTCCATTGGCTCCTTTGGACAATACAATATGGTATTCAGAGAAGACATAACACTAATACAATGATATATGTCTTTATTAATAACACTGTACATGTAGGTTTTTGTTAGTTGGCGTTTAACGGCCTATCAACAGCTAAAGTCATTTAAGGCCGGGTCAATGGGTTTAGTACTAAATCCAATATATTACATGTACAAGTACATGTACATTTCCAAGTACATGTACATTTCAAAGTACATGTACAAATGGGGTGACAATCCCAAAATCAGAACTGAATATTTACAATAACAAAACTATATAGTGAGCCCTGAAATCAGAATAATCCTGATCTGATGCCAGGTCCTCGCCACACCAGAATCACTTGGCCCCTCCCAAAAGTAGTAGGATCAGTAATAATCTTACTACTTGTATAATGGGCAATAACCCAATTCAACTCCCAGGTAACAAAAGAGCCAAAGATAAAAACGTACCCGAGGGCTAAACCAGGCAAATCGTGATTCCTAGGAGGAACCCCTACCATTAATATACGAAGTCTCGTTCGTCAGACCACCACCCACTATACATGTATGTAATCATGTAACATGAACTACATGTATAAATACAATTCTGTATGTGCTAATCTGGACCAGGGTGCATTATTACTCAAGCTTCATAGAATCGTGATATTTGAATTAAATTAACACATGGCTAAACGCCAAGTGAACATGCTACCACTGATTGGTAAATGCCGTTTAACTACCGTTAACAGATCAGAGCAAGTTATACCGGGTATACGTGTTTTAACTCCTCATTATACCTGTACCAAAGGCAGTGAAAATCCAAAAATCAGAACGTAGTATTTGTCACAAGTCTGGACATTAGTTTGTTTGTTGGTGTGTATGTTTGTTTGTTTGTTGGGGTTTAACGGCCTATCAACAGGTAAGGTCATTTAAGGCCGGGTCAATGGGTTTAGTACTAAATCCCATATATTACCCTTATATACATGTTCAAGAACATGTACAAAATGGTAGAAAATCCCAAAATTAGAAGTGAATATTTACAATAACAAAACTATTTATTATATACCTACCCATGAAGTTATACCATGTAAATAAAAGTCATATGTTCTCATCGATGAAATAAACAAGTTCGGTGAAAATACGACTACTTCCGCTATCTATATTCATAACGCTATCTATATTCTAAATTTCCCATGGAGCGGTATATAATAAATAGAATATTCATATTTTTGCAACAAATATAACATATGTTCATCTTGTGGCGTGAAATGTCCATATTTCACACCACTCGATGAACATATATGTCATATTCGTTGCAAGAGTATGAATATCCTCTATATATTCAGCCCTGAAATCAGAATAATCTTGATCTGATTCCAGGTCCTCGATACACCAGAATCATTTGGCCCCCTCCCAAAAGCAGTAGGATCAGTAATAATCTTACTACTTTGTATAATGGGCAATAAGCCAATTCAACTCCCAATGTAACACAATAACCAAAGATAAAAATGTACCCGAGGGCCAAACCAGGCAAATCATGATTCCTATAAGGAGGAACCCATACCGTTAATGTACGCCGTCTCATTCGTGCAAAGTGAAATGATAAATGAAGTTGTCGTCACAACGTCATTGTTACATATACACAATATTGTCACGAAATACTACATGTAGTTGTGATGACAATGGCATTGGGAAATAATACACAATAGTGTCACGAGAGCAAAGGGAAATAATACATGTAGTTGTGATCACAACGTCATTGATACATAATACACAATATTGTCACGAGAGCAAAGTGAAATGTTTTGTTTGTTTGTTTATTAGTGTTTAACGGCCTATCAACAGCTAAGGTCATGTAAGGCCGGGCAAACGGGTTCGATCCCTTGCTGCATTGGGGGGAAAATCCCAAAATCAGAACGGAATATTTACATCGAGAACAAATATATTCAGCCCTGAAATTAGAATAACCCGACCTGGTGCCAGGTCCATATCACACCAAGTCACTTGGCCCCTTCCCGTAAAATAGGATTACGAACATCGTAATACTCGCATAAGGGGTATAACCGGATTCAACCGTCACATACAAAATGCCAAAGACGTATGTGAGGGCCAAACCAGGTCTCCAGTCGGGATTCCGGTAAGGATGAACCCCCATCGTTAAATCACCCATCGCATGCTCCCACCTGCCACCCACTCAAAGTGAAATGATAAATGAAGTTGTCGTCACAACGTCATTGTTACATATACACAATATTGTCACGAGAGCGAAGGGAAATACTACATGTAGTTGTGATCACAATATCATTGTTACATATCCACAATATTGTCACGAGAGCAAAGGGAAATACTACATGTAGTTGTGATCACAATGGCATTGTTACATAATACACAATATTGTCACGAGAGCAAAGGGAAATACTACATCTAGTTGTGATCAAAATGGCATTGTTACATAATACACAATATTGTCACGAGAGCAAAGTGAAATGATAAATGAAGTTGTCGCACAACGTCATTGTTACATATCCACACTATTGTCACGAGAGCAAAGGGAAATACTACATGCAGTTGTGATCACAATATCATTGTTACATAATACACAATATTGTCACGAGAGCAAAGGGAAATACTACATGTAGTTGTGATCACAATGTCATTGTTACATAATACACAACATTGTAATGAGAGCAAAGGGAAATACTACATGTAGTTGTGATCACAATGTCATTGTTACATAATACACAACATTGTAATGAGAGCAAAGGGAACTACTACATGTAGTTTGTGATCACAATGTCATTTTACATAATAACGATATGTTTCACGAGAGCAGGAAAATACTACATGTAGTTGAGAGCACAATGGGCTTTGTTACTATACTCATAATTGTCACGAGAGCAAAGGGAAAGGAAATACTACATTTAGTTTGTGGATCATGTCACGTACATGTACACAATATACATAATACACAATATTGTCACGAGAGCAAAGAAAATACTACATGTAGTTGTGATCACATGTCATAAGTTACATAATACACAAAAGGATTTGTCACGAGAGCAAAGGGAAATACTACATAGTTAGTTGTGATCACAATGTCATGTTACATAATACTTACAACAAATGGTTTTTTTTAAGAAGAGCAAAGGGAAATATTACATGTAGTTGTGATCACAATTGTTTTCATTGTTACATTTACATAAACACAATATTGTCCACAATAGCAAAAGGGTGACAAATACTACATGTGTTGTATCACAATGTCATTGTTACATAATACACAAATATTGTACGTGAGCAAAGGGAAATATACATGTAGTTTTGTACAAGCAATGTCATTGTTTAAATAATACACAATCTTGTCACGAGAGCAAAGGGAAATTACATACTGGTAAAGTTGTGATCACAAGTCATTGTTACATAATAAAACTTTGTAGAGAGCAAAGGGAAAATACTACATGTGGTTGTGATCACAATGTCTTTTGTTAACATAATTACACAATATTGTACGATGAGCAAAATTGGGAAACTACTACAATTTTAGTTGTGATCACAATGTCAGTTACATTAATACAACAATTATTGTCAGAGGCAAAGGGAAATACTACATGTAGTTGTGATCACAATGTCATTGTTACATAACACAATTTTCATTGTAATGACAGCAAAGGGAAAATTTACTTGTAGTTGTATCACACCGTCATTGTTTACATAATACCATTTTGTCACGAGAGCAAAAGGGAAATACTACAATGAGTTGTGATGACAAGTCATTGTTACATAATACACAATCTTGTCACGGAGTTAAAGAAAGGAAAAAATAATGTAGTTTTGTTTTGTCACCAATAATCATTTTACTTAATACAACATTTGTCCCAAAGAGAGCAAAGGGAAATAATACATGTAGTTTTCTTGATCACATTAAAGTCATTGTTACATAATACACATATTGTCACGAGAGCAAAGGGAAAATACTACATGTAGTTGTGATCACAATGTCATTGTTATTATAATACACACATATAATTATAAAAATATATTGTCACGAGGCAAAGGGAAATTACTAATGTAGTTGTTATCACAATGTCATTGTTACATAATACACAATATTGACATGAGAGAAAGGGAAATACTACAATGTAGTTTGTTGATCACAATGTCATTGTTACTAATACACAATTATTGTCACGAGTGAAAGGGAAATACTACTGTAGTGATCACAATGTCATTGTTACATATACACAATTGTCACGAGAGCAAAGGGAAAATACATCAAGTATTTGATTCACAATGTCAGTTACATAATACACAACATTTTAAAGAGGAGCAAAAGGGAAATAATACATGTAGTTTGTGGATCACAATGTCATTTTACATAATACACATTATTTTGTCCACGAGAGCAAAGGGAAATAAAACCTACAGGTAGTTGTGATCACAATGTCATTGTACATTAATACACAACATTGTAAAGACAGCAAAGGGAAATTAAATACAGTAGTTTGTTATCACAACGTCATTGTTACATAATACACAATATTGTCACGAGAGCAAAGGGAAATACTACATGTAGTTGTGATGACAATGTCATTGTTACATAATACACAATATTTACATAATACACAATATTGTCACGAGAGCAAAGGGAAATACTACATGTAGTTGTGATCACAATGTCATTGTTACATAATACACACTATCGTCATGAGAGCAAAGGGAAATACTACATGTAGTTGTGATCACAACGTCATTGTTACATAATACACAATATTGTCACGAGAGCAAAGGGAAAAACTACATGTAGTTTTGTCACAATATCATTTTTACGTAATACACAACATTGTCAAGAGAGCAAAGGGAAATAATACATGTAGTTTTTGTCACAATAGCATTGTTACATAATACACAACATTGTCATGAGAGCAAAGGGAAATACTACATTTAGTTGTGATCACAACGTCATTGTTACATAATACACAATATTTACATAATACACAATATTGTCACGAGAGCAAAGGGAAATACTACATGTATTTGTGATCACAATGTCAATGTTACATAATACCCAATAGTGTCACGAGAGCAAAGGGAAATACTACATGTAGTTGTGATCACAATGTCATTGTTACATAATACACAATATTGTCACGAGAGCAAAGGAAAATACTACATGTAGTTGTGATCACAATGTCATTGTTACATAATACACAACATTGTAATGACAGCAAAGGGAAATACTACATGTAGTTGTGATCACAACGTCATTGTTACATAATACACAATATTGTCACGAGAGCAAAGGGAAATACTACATGTAGTTGTGATCACAATGTCATTGTTACATAATACACAACATTGTCACGAGAGCAAAGGGAAATACTACATGTAGTTGTGATCACAACGTCATTGTTACATAATACACAATATTATCACGAGAGCAAAGGGAAATAATACATGTAGTTGTAATCACAATGTCATTGTTACATAATACACAATATTGTCACGAGAGCAAAGGGAAATACTACATGTAGTTGTGATTACAACGTCATTGTTACATAATACACAATATTGTCACGAGAGCAAAGGGAAAAAAACTACATGTAGTTTTTGTCCCAATATCATTGTTACATAATATACAACTTTGTCATGAGAGCAAAGGGAAATAATACATGTAGTTTTTGTCACAATAGCATTGTTACATAATACACAACATTGTCATGAGAGCAAAGGGAAATACTACATGTAGTTGTGATCACAACGTCAGTGTTACATAATCAATTTTTACGTAATAGGACAACATTGTCACGTGGAGCAAAGGGAATTTATTATGTAGTTATTGTACAATAGCATTGTTACCATAATACACACATTGTTCATGAGAGCAAGGGAAATACTACATGTAGTTGTGATCACAACGTCATTGTTACATAATACACAATATTTACATAATACACAATATTGTGACGAGAGCAAAGGGAAATTCTACATGTAGTTGTGATCACAATGTCATTGTTACATAATACACAACATTGTAATGAGCGCAAAGGGAAATAATACAGGTAGTTTTTTTCACAATATCATTGTTACATAATACACAACATTGTCACGAGAGCAAAGGGAAATACTACATGTATTTGTGATCACAATGTCAATGTTACATAATACCCAATAGTGTCACGAGAGCAAAGGGAAATACTACATGTAGTTTTGATCACAATGTCATTGTTACATAATACACAATATTGTCACGAGAGCAAAGGGAAATACTACATGTAGTTGTGATCACAATGTCATTGTTACATAATACACAACATTGTAATGACAGCAAAGGGAAATACTACATGTAGTTGTGATCACAACGTCATTGTTACATAATACACAATATTGTCACGAGAGCAAAGGGAAATACTACATGTAGTTGTGATCACAATGTCATTGTTACATAATACACAACATTGTCACGAGAGCAAAGGGAAATACTACATGTAGTTGTGATCACAACGTCATTGTTTACATAATACACAATATTATCACGAGAGCAAAGGAAATAATACATGTAGTTTGTGATCACAATGTCATTGTTACATAATACACAATATTGTCACGAGAGCAAAGGGAAATACTACATGTAGTTGTGATTACAACGTCATTGTTACATAATACACAATATTGTCACGAGAGCAAAGGGAAAAAACTACATGTAGTTTTTGTCCCAATATCATTGTTACATAATATACAACTTTGTCATGAGAGCAAAGGGAAATAATACATGTAGTTTTTGTCACAATAGCATTGTTACATAATACACAACATTGTCATGAGAGCAAAGGGAAATACTACATGTAGTTGTGATCACAACGTCATTGTTACATAATACACAATATTGTCAGGAGAGCAAAGGGAAATACTACATGTAGTTGTGATCACAATGTCATTGTTACATAATACACACTATTGTCACGAGAGCAAAGGGAAATAATACATGTATTTTTTTTTACAATAGCATTGTTACATAATACACAACATTGTCATGAGAGCAAAGGGAAATACTACATGTAGTTGTGATCACAACGTCATTGTTACATAATAGACAATATAGTCACGAGAGCAAAGGGAAATATTACATGTAGTTGTGATCACAATGGCATTGTTACATAATACACAATGTTGTCACGAGAGCAAAGGGAAATACTACATGCAGTTGTGATCACAATGTCATTGTTACATAATACACAATATTGTCACGAGAGCAAAGGGAAATAATACATGTAGTTTTTGTCACAATATCATTGTTACATAATACACAATATTGTCACGAGAGCAAAGGGAAATACTACATTTAGTTGTGATCACAATATCACTGTTACATAATACACAATATTGTCACGAGAGCAAAGGGAAATACTACATGTAGTTGTGATCACAATGTCATAGTTACATAATACACAATATTGTCAAGAGAGCAAAGGGAAATACTACATGTAGTTGTGATCACAATGTCATTGTTACATAATACACAACATTGTAATGAGAGCAAAGGGAAATACTACATATAGTTGTGATCGCAATGTCAATGTTACATAATACACAATATTGTCACGGGAGCAAAGGGAAAAACTACTTTTGTATTGCACAAATATTATTTTTGTCACAATACACACATCACGAAGCAAAGGGAAATAATACAGTATGTCACATACATGTACTATTTTACACAACATTGTCATGAACGCAAAGGGAAATAAGATGTAGTTTTTGTCCATATCTTGTTACATAAATACACAATTGTCACGAGAGGAAAGGGAAAATATACTGTAGTTTGTGTCACAATTCAAAGTTACATAATACCCAATATTCACGAGAGCAAAGGAAAATACATAGTTTTGTGATCACAATGTCATTGTTACATAATACACAATATTGTAAGAGAGCATAGGGAAATATACATGTAGTTTTTGTCACAATAGCATGTTACACAATTAAATACACCACCAATTGTCCAAATGAAGAAGGGCAAAGGGGAAAAATACTAGTTTATGTATTGTGATCACAACCGTCATTTTAACTTAAACACAATATTGTGTCATTGCGAGAGCCAAAGGAAAATACTACTGTATTTGTGATCACAAATTGTCCATTGTTACATAATACACAATATTCTGCATAATAACAACAATATTTGTCACGAAGAGCAAAGGGAAATACTACATGTAGTTGTGATCACAATGTCATTGTTACATAATACACAACATTGTAATGAGCGCAAAGGGAAATAATACATGTAGTTTTTGTTACCACATCATTGTTACATAATACACAACATTGTCACGAGAGCAAAGGGAAATACTACATGTAGTTGTGATCACAATGTCAAAGTTACATAATACCCAATAGTGTCACGAGAGCAAAGGGAAATACTACATGTAGTTGTGATCACAATGTCATTGTTACATAATACACAATATTGTCAAGAGAGCAAAGGGAAATAATACATGTAATTTTTGTCACAATAGCATTGTAACATAATACACAACATTGTCATGAGAGCAAAGGAAAATACTACATGTAGTTGTGATCACAACGTCATTGTTACATAATACACAATATTGTCACGAGAGCAAAGGGAAATAATACATGTAGTTTTTGTCACAATATCATTGTTCCATAATACACAACATTGTCATGAGAGCAAAGGGAAATACTACATGTAGTTGTGATCACAACGTCATTGTTACATAATAGACAATATAGTCACGAGAGCAAAGGGAAATATTACATGTAGTTGTGATCACAATGGCATTGTTACATAATACACAATATTGTCACGAGAGCAAAGGGAAATACTACATGTAGTTGTGAGCACAATGTCATTGTTACATAATACACAATATTGTCACGAGAGCAAAGGGAAATAATACATGTAGTTTTTGTCACAATATCATTGTTACATAATACACAATATTGTCACGAGAGCAAAGGGAAATACTACATTTAGTTGTGATCACAATATCATTGTTACATAATACACAAGATTGTCACGAGAGCAAAGGGAAATACTACATGTAGTTGTGATCACAATGTCATAGTTACATAATACGCAATATTGTCACGAGAGCAAAGGGAAATACTACATGTAGTTGTGATCACAATGTCATTGTTACATAATACACAACATTGTAATGAGAGCAAATGGAAATACTACATATAGTTGTGATCACAATGTCATTGTTACATAATACACAATATTGTCACGAGAGCAAAGGGAAATACTACATGTAGTTGTGATCACAATGTCATTGTTACATAATACACAATATTGTCACGAAAGCAAAGGGAAATACTACATGTAATTGTGATCACAATGTCGTTGTTACATAATACACAACATTGTAATGAGAGCAAAGGGAAATACTACATGTAGTTGTGATCACGTCATTGTCACATAATACACTATATTGTCACGAGAGCAAAGGGTAATGATACATGTAGTTTTTATCACAATATCATTGTTACATAATACAATATATTACAGATTACAGCGCTGTATTTTGCGGATGTGAAAAATACCCCTTGTTATTGCAAGTTCGTTGCGACTATTTCTACAAGTTGTATCGGGGTTAAAATGTCAGACAG